>JAOTRQ010063763.1:0-13226 GCA_028565875.1 Hoplisoma paleatum
CAATATACTACTATACTACTAATACAATATACTACTATACTACTAATACAATATACTACTATACTACTAATATAATACACTACTATACTACTAATACAATATACTACTATACTACTAATACAATATACTACTATACTACTAATACAATATACTACTATACTACTAATATAATATACTACTATACTACTAATACAATATACTACTACACTACTAATATAATATACTACTATACTACTAATACAATATACTACAATACTACTAATATAATATACTACTACACTACTAATATAATATACTACTACACTACTATACTACTAATATAATATACTACTACACTAATACAATATACTACTACACTACTATACTACTAATATAATATACTACTACACTACTATACTACTAATATAATATACTACTATACTATTACAATATACTACTACTACACTACTAATACAATATACTACTATAGTACTAATATAATATACTACTATAGTACTAATATAATATACTACTATAGTACTAATATAATATACTACTATACTAATACAATATACTACTATACTACTAATATAATATACTACTATAGTACTAATATAATATACTACTATAGTACTAATATAATATACTACTATACTACTAATATAATATACTAATACACTACTATACTACTAATATAATATACTACTACACTAATATAATACACTACTATACTACTAATACAATATACTACTACACTAATATAATATACTACTATACTACTAATACAATATACTACTACACTAATATAATATACTACTACACTAATATAATATACTACTACACTAATACAATATACGACTTCACTGTAATCTGAAATGTAATTGCAGTGCTGAGAAAAGTCCACCATTTAAATGACAGTAAATGTCCCTAAAATGAAAAAAGTGCACATTAAGCACATTATTAGTTTCGACATGAATTGTCATGTATAGGATGTAATTAGGACACAATGGCATTGTTTCACCCACCAACAGTTTGTCACGACCCAATACAGAAATGACCCATGTGTCCTGTTTGGAACACAGTGTCCCCTTGGTATGTCATGTTTCTTCTATCGGTGCATCATTAATGTTTTTTTTTTTACAAGTGTTCATTCCTCATGAGTAAATCACAGGGATTTTCATTTTTTTAAATGCCACAGAAAGTAAACAAACTTGTGGCACAGCATTCACACATGTATTATAGTCTATAATAAACAGGCAGAACCACTCATCACCTCTTCTGTACAGCAATGATGCTCAACACTGCAGTGCAGGATGCATGAGTGACATAAATAACCTGCATGTTTTAATTAAAGATGATACCTCACATCACTCGGTAGTTATGATGTGATGTCATTTCGAGCATCAGTTCGATCACTTAATGCAGATGCTTCCTGCAAGAAACAAAATATCCTACCTGTCTCTCTGTCTTCTAACAGAACTCGTCTGTACCCACCCGGTAACACCGATTGTCGTGAAAATAATTTCTTATTGCTCTTGTTTGGTTTCTTTGTACCGATATTTTTGAACGGGTTTTGAACGGTTCCTGTTTTTATAACGTACCGCAAGCTGGACAAAACAAGACAACTTCCTGATTGGCTGCTTCCTGAGCTAGAGGCGAACACGAGCCAATCAGGAGGGCGCGCTGATGAATATTAATGAGATATTTATTTGCGTTGACTGAAGTTCTATCACTGTTTTTGTCTTCATATTCTATAGGACAAAAGAAAGTGAAGCACCATATAGTCACTGTCTGTTTTAATATCTCATTGTTTTAGTCAGGGTCGCGGAGGATAGCCAGAAAACACAGTAAAGTCGAATATTAAATATGTTTCCATGGCAATCAGTCAGTAAAGCAATTTGTGAGCATAAAGATCCCATTTTAAAGACTGTTATACCATGGGTTTGTGATGCGGAGAATAATCATTCAAATGCAAAACTTTTTATGTTCAGACAGTCCTTTAGATGTTTACTACTCGTGATAAATAGCATCTGTATACAGAAGCTACACGAGTGAACCTGTTTGACTCTGCATTAGTTGTCAGAAGACAATTTAGTACAAAGTCGCCATCTAGTGTTTTAAGTGAGTAATAACATCTAATACACTACTTGATGACCACCCATTCATCAGTTATTTAGTTTTGCCATCGTTTAAACCTATTTAAAAACATGGTGTTAATACACCAAGCACCTGAACAGGTCGCCAATACGTATCAGAATACAGCAACAAACGCACAAAGTGAGAAGACAATTTCAGTATCTCCAATTAAACCTACTGTATGTCAGTGGATTGTGGGGACCTGGTGAAAACCCATACAGACACACAAAAAAGTGCAAAATTCCACAGCTACATGGGCTTCACTAAGCCATCATGCTGACCATAATAAGACCCATATTAAATTCAAATGGAACGTGATACGTTTAATACTTTCCGACCTTCAGATGTATTGCACATGTACATGTGCTATCAAGGAAAACTACTCCAGTTATCAAAATGATTTAATTTAAATTATTTTTATTAGTCTAACACTATTCTTCACAAATCCAAACATCAGAAGCAGAAGCGAAGCAGTTGGTAAGAATAAATATACTGCATAATAACACTATTATCAACAATATCAGGTATAATGAATGTATAACTTTTAAACCATACTGTCATATAGACTATACAAATACATGCTTCTATAACGACAGGGTGTCACTTCTTTTAGTCAGATGTACTATACTAGCTACTATACAAAGTCAAACGCTGCTAAGGATGGGTGTAAGCATTTTATTTTCACATACAAACAATATTCAATACTGTACAAAAATATGCATTTCTCACTCCACGTACTTTTTACATTCAATAACTGAATACATTCTGTATAAAATATGTGACCTCATTTGAATACTTGGTATAAATGTCCTCAAACTCAGACATTCCCATGTTTTAGTGAACAGTAATATCATGGATTGGCACAAGAAAGCACATTTATGTTTAACTGAATCACTGCACCTAATAAAACAGCAAAAAATGTTCTGTAACCACAACCTCCAGTATAAACAAGTAAAAACAATTCAAGCATAGCCATGATTATTGAACAAATGAATACCTGAGACAGTTAGACAAGTCGTGTAAAATTCAGGACTATTCTGATTTGTTGCGATTGTGTAACACCCTGTTACATTTGATCATGGAATTGTAAAGTATAAAAATCTTAGCATTTCCTCATAAATAATACAAATATCTTGCATGCCCACTTCTTGAATTCCTTATTTTAAGCAGGCTAATAATACTTGTATTACATGCTGCATAAATATTAGATACTGTACAGTAGTGTCAAAAATACTCTGTAAGTTGTACATACATTAAAACCACATTTGAGCTTCAGTCCGTTAGTTTTAGAATTTGTAAAAGAAGCCAGTGTCCATAACAAATTGTCAGCTTAGTGTATTTCTGAGATAAAGGCTCACATTTTGACCATAGAATGTAACGACATATTAATACAAACCTTTCTTTACATGATGAGTTATACATGATGAGTTATAAAGCATTTGACTGCCGGTTGTACTGTGTATAACTACGTATGTGACGAATAAACTTTGATTTGATTTGATAGGAGATCAGTAACAGACTTTAATGTCAAAGTTAGGCCTACTTTTTGAAAAGTCTTTGAGCTGCTGAACACAATCTTTGGATAATTTGTTGTCAAATAACCTAAAATGGAAACACAGAACAAAGAGTAATGACTTTATAACTTCCCAACGTATCAGAACATCAGCTGGGTTACAAAGCGATCTTACCAGAGGTATTCTAGAGTGGTGTTTTCCATGAGGGATGCCATTAAAACTTCTGCTCCTTTGTCTGTCACTAAATTGTCTCGAAGCCTAGAAACCATAATACGTGCATATAAATAAATCTGTTAATCATTAGTATTAGTAGTATTGAATACAGAATAAAATATATTAACATTTTTATTATGATTGCCTGCTTTGAGGAGACCCGCATTATGTGGATTAGAAAAAAAACACTGAGCAAAAGTCTGAATTGAGAAATAAATAAATAATTTTTTGATCTTTCCCTCGCAATACACTAAAATCACTATGTGTACTCATGTAAAGCGTGGTTTTAAATATGTTGTTCTGTAAAACAAGAGGAAAAGTTTGCAGAATTATAATTATGTTACCTGATATCCTTAAGAGTTGAATTAGTCCTCAACAATTCGGCAAGACAGGCAGCTCCAGTGTCACCAATGTGATTGATCGCCATTCTGTCCAAAAAAACAT
Source organism: Hoplisoma paleatum (assembly GCA_028565875.1). NCBI lineage: Eukaryota > Metazoa > Chordata > Actinopteri > Siluriformes > Callichthyidae > Hoplisoma > Hoplisoma paleatum. The sequence goes on from JAOTRQ010063763.1 coordinate 4,287, forward strand.
GTCATATCATGTCAAATGTATTAAATAAAGATTAATTAGCATAATTATACACTTTTAAATTACACTTTTATTAGTTCTTGCCTGAGGTCAATCACTGTGTGGTTGTCTTTTAGTCCTTCACAAAGGATTCTGACTCCTTCACAACCCAGACCAGTAGACACAATCCTAACACACACACACACACAATTTATGTTTATCTGGCTAAATGGTTAGCACTTTCGCCTGGGGTATTCTATGAGGAGTTTGCATGTTCGCCCCGTGTTTGCGTGGGTTTACTCTGGGCGCTTGTGTACTGATTTGACTTTTTTGGTGTAATTTCCTGTCATCAATGTTACCTAAATGTGTAAAACACATTATTAATAAAATAAATGAACAATAAATATATGTTAATCGCTTAAGATGAACACATTTCCTATACAGTTTCTTTAGCAGTAAATTTAATGGAAAAAACACCAATCAACTGCAATGCCATAGCCAACCCCTCAGATATAGTAGTCATGTTTGTATGTACATGCCTGGATGCCACAGGTGGCATAATGGGCTAAATTAGTGCTGCATGACTTGTATACCCTCTTAATAATAAATACATTTTCGAAAGCTTCGTAATTATAAATAGAACATAACAGTGTCTAAAAGGTTTTTATTTTGATCCCAAATCACAGGTCTCTTATTTGTATGCAATTAATAAGTCATGTAATAGTTTTGTAACTATGTTTAATAAATTCGGCTACCAGAATCTGACAATGATCTGCTTTTTAAACGTACAACCGTAATGCAAACTGGAAATGTGTCTTATATCACAATATTATTTACTTTATTATTTACAATATTATAACTCACCAAAGTTTGTTTATATGACAGTCTGGGCTGCGCAGTGCATGAGATAACACTTCAGCACCCTCTGGACCAAGAGGATTTTGTGCAAGGCTGAGGAAGGTAATTAAAACATTATAAGCATGTAATCAACAAATATAAGCTTACAATCATTACCTAAATAACAAAGACATGAAGTCACCTCAGGGTAGAGAAAAGGGGAAGAACAGGGAGAAGTCTGTGAAGTCCTTGTGCATCCAGCCCCTGCGCATCCAATTTAAGTTCTTGCAAGTCTGGACTCAATTGCAGAAGAAAAGCTAGTTCATTCCAGTCTTTGTTGGATGAGGCACTTTGCTCCGAGTCTTTCTGAGAAAGAATCTTTAACCACGCCTGCAATCGCTTTGACAGCCCCGGGTCCTGTGCCTCATATAGGCAGTGGCACACGTTAAGCTGCCTCTCAGGACTAAGGCTGGAACTCTTCAGTTGTGAATGGAGAAAGTGCAAAACGAACGGAGGAGTCACAATAGGTATGGGCAAACACAACGCCAAATGAGATCTGGGCTCATCATGAAACAGGCTGTTTAAGATTGAACGGGTCCTGGGGACTAATAATCCAGACACAAACCTATGCAAAACAAAGAATATTAATAAATACAAATGTTTCACAGAATTTGGATGAAAATATTTATTAGTGCAGATAATGTCGCTCTAGTTTTTAAATGTATGGGTTTGTAAGCAGTGTTGTTTTATACCATAAATATAAGAATTACAATAGTAGAAATCAGCAACAAGAGGTCGAGAACAAGCTTTCCCGCTCGCTGCCTTCCAAAAGGGTAAACACAAACATTACAAAACCCTCAGAAAGTCGACGACAACGTTGAGACGATGGCAAAATAAATCACTTTGTTTTCGAAAGCTGTGTATTATACACTATACACACACACTATAGCGTACCTGCAAAAAAGATCCAGGTGTCCAGACTGTTGCTGTTCTCCCCAATGGAAAGCCTTCTTAATACGTCGTCGTAACATTTGTTTTCGTCCACGCAGCTTATTGACAATCAATCTCATGCGTTTATGAACAGCTACCGGAAGTGAGCTTACACTTGGATGAAACTGCAAAAATGGGTCTAGACCAAGGAACAACTCTAGAACATAATACAGTGCTGCTAAAAATTCTTGCACACTGGTATGGATAAAGTGAAAATTCTTTTCGTATGTCAGAGATGCTCGGTCCTCTTTTAGATTTTCCACTAAAAAAGCTCGCACAAGCGCATTGGTCTCCAAAGAAAATGAGCTAAGGTCTGAGGAGTCAAAGACAAATCGTCGTTCCAGCAAACCTTTGAAGGCCAGAGCGCCAATACATCGAAGTTGCCCTTTGGTCTCTTTCAAGACACGAGGTGCATCCTGAAGTCTGTTTAGATGGGTGCCCTCACCACACCCATCTACATGAAAGAGAAGTAATGACTTAAGAAAGCAGCAGTAAATCTCTGTGATTGTGACAGGCTTGGGGCAAACACCAGATCTGTTGTTTTCCGTTGAGAACTGTTGATCTGCTTTCACTTCTTCAGGCAAACCATTTGGACTTTTTTGTGACTCGACAGCATCTAGTGTATTTTTAGAAAAGAGGCAGGAAGTGTCATTTTGAAAGGCAGTTGAGACAATCCAGCAAAAGGCAGGGATGTGACACATTAGTTGGAGGGGTCTGTGTGAAGACACAAAGCTCCACACAGCATTAGCTGCTTGCTTAGAGCTACAACTTAGCTCAAAGTATTGTCGCTGTTGAGATGGTGAGAACCCTGAAACGCTGTAGAACTGATTGACCAGCAAATGTGGAACTTTAGCCACAGCATGTGGTCTGGAAGTCAAGAAAATAGAAATACCAGGCAAAAGATTTCTCTTTAACAGATTAACCACCAAAGCACCAACCAGAAGCTCTCGCTCAGGGTCTGAACATTTTGGTGTATGCCCAAAGTCCAAAGGGAGACAGAATTCATCAAGCCCATCCAGAATTAGAAGAACCTGGTCTTGGTTTGAAGTCAATAATTCTGGCAGGATAGGTTTTAAATGACTGTAGTGATCTGAGACAAGGCTTTGCAGACTCTGTGCCTGAGTTATTAAGTTCAGTTCACGAAAAGACAAAGACAAAATAATTTTTTGTGCCGTCTTATCTAGAGCCCAATCCTGGACTAAACGTTTAACCACTGTGGTCTTGCCACTACCAGCAACTCCAGATAAAAGAACAACAGACTCAGAAGAAAGCAGGCTCTGATAGACATCTGTTAAAGAACAAGTATCTACCTGACCATTTGTTTCAACTCTCCCTGCTCTGAAGGGTTCTCCAACTATTGAAGACTCATGCTGAAATTTCAGGGGCAATTTGCATTCGATTTGCCTTGAAAATGTGATGTCAGTGAAATACTTTGCTTGGGAAAGTCCAGAGGTCGGTCCTGCAGTGCCTAAATAATTTGAAAAAGTGTGCTGCTTAGCTACAATGTCTTTGTGCTGCTGGAGAGTCTCCCTCGATGGGATTTGAACGTTTTGTTTTATAGATCCAGTCCTGTTTACAACATCGGGCAGGATGTACATAAAAGCTCTGCATGCTTCTTCTCCTCGGCCATACAGCACATCCAGGAGTTTCCTCATACATTGTCTTTCACCTAAATTCCCCCCACCGTTGATAAAACTAAGGTCCTCTTCTGTAACAGCACCAACTTTAAAAAGTATATCCAAAATGTGGATTAAATGTTTGCTCCATTTCTCCACAAACTCCACGCGATGCACTTTTAACTCCTCGCACAATGTTCCAAAAGCCATCAGGTTTGTTGTTGCAGTTTTTGACTGTAACAGAATTAAGCATATTATTTCCAAAATGTTAATATACCAACATTAAATTATACAATTCAGGTGAAAACTATAACTATATAACTAATTTTTAACACCCCCCCTTCCCCCCACATGACTCTATGTTCAAGTTTACGAAGGAAAGTAAACCTGGCACCTTATTGCTCGGATAGTCAATAGTAATCTAACACGCATCAAAACCAGTTCTGTCAAATTAGAAGTCACTGGAACATGTGACACTGTTCACAGTCAAACTCTGCACTGCCCTGATCAGCTGCAGGGCAATTTAACTTAACCACTGTTTCTTTGTTTATTGGAATTTTAACATAATGGATTTTAACATCAGGAAGCAGTTACTTATTACATAGTTATCAATCCACTAACAGTGAGACCATCCAAACGACACAGAAAAGGACCCGGACCAAACCATCTAGGGATCAAATCTAGGACCTTCTTGTTGTGAGGTGATAGTGGTACCCAATAAGCCAAATGAATAATCCAGACCATGATTAGCTGTGATCACCAATAATGGGTAGAGCAGAAAAGATTCACATGGTAAAACTGTTGTATTGAATGAATTACATCTGCAATATTAGGATAAAATGATTTGAAATTCACAGCTACAATTCTTTCTAATATACGTTCTACCATTTGTTTATTGCTTCTCCAAACTTAGTCTGGGACCTAATTAGCCTGATTTAAATAGCAACTTGATTCTGAATTTAACTATGATTACCCCAAAAACAAACAAAAAAACCCCATAAAATAGAAATTTTACACGTTCACATCATGTTTGACTTGCCTGGGCAGTTGTTTTTACACATTTTTGTTAAATAAGTTAATTTCATAGCAGTACTGTGAACCTTTACAGTAGAACTGTAAACATTCAGAGTACAACCGTGAACTTGTACAATAGAACTATGAACACCTTTACAATAGAACTGTAAATATTTAAAGGAAGAATGTGAAACTTTACTGTAGAACTGTAAACTTTTACAGTAGAACCTCGAACATTCATAGTACAATTACGAACTAGTACAGTGAGACTAAGAACCTTTACCATAGAACTGTAAACCTTTACAGTGGAACTGTAAACTAGCATAGTAGAACCGTGAACAGCTAGTGGTGGAATTATAAAGAACTGTAAACTTTTACAGTAAAACTATGAAGTGACAAAATTACCATCAAAGTTGATAGTTTATAGATTTTATTCACAACTCATCTTGAGTTACTTTGAACGTTCGGGGTATTTTTGGCCACGTATTTAAACTGTAACACTTTTTCTTGTATTTTTGCTGAGATTCCAGCACAAATAAATAACCGGAGCAGAAAAAAACAACTCAGCGATGAAATGATGCAATTCAGTGATTTCACTTCAGTGTAGCGACTAACTGAAATACAGAAAACTTACCACTCGTGGATTTTAGTCGGACATAAATAACTCTTCAGGTGTAACATCTGCTTTTGACGTTAAATGTTTAATTCCTTTGTTTAACGAAACCAACTGAAACTGAAAGCATTCCAATGTGCTCGCAAACATTAAACTAAACCGGTACATTCAGTCCATTGGAAAGAAATAAAAAACACCGAGTTCGCTAAGGAGCAAGTAAATCTCTGTAAATAAAAACTTTGATCGGATAGACATACATAATTCTAATCGAGTTTTTGACCAGCAGTGCAGTCGGACTGTTGACTAACAACCGCGGTGTGTTGAGTGTTTAGGAGATTTCTTCAAACTCCACCCTTCGTACGGACTTTCCCTTCACTATAAAAGCAGTAAGTTAAGAAGTAGTAAGCAAGTCATGATCTAAGTTCTAAATACACTACAAAAAACCCGGAGACCCTTCTGTATAAAAGTGATCTAAACTCTTACTCAGTTCTTTTAACAGACTGATGCACAAACATTTCATCATGTGTGTAATTCTGTTGTTGTTTAATGTGTGTTCTGTTCTGCATGACAATATTTCATGCTTTATGCTCAACATGGCAACATTTACAGTATTTTCTTTTCCATTCTGACAGTCTATTCAAACATTTCTTTGTTGTTTTACTTAATTTATTATACATCTACTATATATATGAATAAAAATATAAAATCGTCGAAATGAATGTGTGAATTACGTCGCATAAATACATTAATGTTCTATAGTGTCTGGGTTTTTTTCACCTGAAGTAGAAAGATTTGACATATTGAATCATTTTAATTTTACTATACCGGTAGTATTTTTTCTCTAACGTAGTCCTCCCCGAGACATGTCGCCCCCTGCTGGTTATACCATCCAAATTTTTTTACGCCGTATTATGTTAGTGGGAACAGCACTAGGACCAAGCGTAAAACGTCCGCTCAAGCTGAAGCGTGTTTCTTTGTAGACCGCCTACAAGCTCATTGATTGGCTAGGCTGTTTCGTGCTAACGTGTGATTGGCCGTCTTAGCTGTCATTCAACCTGGCTCTAAACAACGTGGCTATTAGTGTTTGGTGCAGTAGATTTGAGTTGTTTAAAATATTTACCCTTTAGGTAACACTGACTCGTGTTCACTGTACTTTAAAAAAAGGATACATGATTTTCTTTAATATAACTGCCTAAAATTCAGAAGGTTCTCAATCTAATCAGTTTAATTATTCTTTTTTCAAGCCACTTGTGTTTCCCCTACACTGTTGATGCTGGAGAAATATGTTTATTCAAGCAGTCTACAATAAGTCAGACAAAAGTGATGAATGTGACCTAATAAAATACTAATAAACATCTACAACAATGTTGTATTCTTTCATATACATATAAGTGCATAATAATGAGAATAAATAAACACATTGATCAAAGCTTAGTTACATTTAAATAATAATTTGTATAAATATTCTGATATTCATAAGTATCGAAGTTTTTTTGCATACTACATCATGCTTATCTGAAACAGTAAAACAAATAAGGGTACTCAAAACACTCACAGCTCCTCTGCTGTTCTCACATCTGCATTGATTAAGTTAAAAATAAATGAACTATGACAATGATGAAGTATGTAATTATTCAAATCGAAAGAATTAATTTTACTAAAAATGTATTGTAAACAACAGTTATAGAAGATTTATTTAGAATGACAATAAAATGTCACACCAGAATTTTCGGAAATAAGTGTATTATAAAGTAAAAAGGAGAGAATTTCTTTAAATATATATTGTAAATAATTTTAGACTACCATGTCGGAATTGTCTGAAATGAGATTTTAAAACACATTTTTAATAAATAGATATATAGTACATTTGTGGTAAAGATTATGGTGAGGTTTTCACATTGTTTTGGCCACATCATTTAAATCCTGGTAATATAATGTGATGTAAAAGAAAAACAGGGAAAAGACATTATTTATGAAATCAGTTTTATTATGCTCAGGTATATAGTCAGTTTGAATACATAACATTTTCTCTTCCATTTTTAAATTACACAAAAAGATATAAAACAAAATCACAAGTTGAATAGGTGCAGTGACAAAAGATTAATTATAGCTTTTCCAAGGACAGTGCTGTGGTCTAATATATATATAATATGTTACATGTGGCACTAGCAAAATATTTTGACATTAGCACTTTAATAGTGTTATTTTAAAGCCTACCTTTTTTCTCCAAGTAGAACAGTCATATAGGCACTTGCCCTTTCTTTAACAATCCATATTTTATCAAAACTCTACTTATTTCATATCAAATATAGTTTATATATGGGTGCCTGATTTCCTATGAGGTGCATAGCTATATTGTGCTAGTGTGCATGTTTGTTTCTGAATGTCTGTATGTTGTTTGTACAGCGGTACAGTACATAAACTTGTATCCGAGAAATGTACATTTCTGCCAATATTTTTCTACATTTTTCACCTTTGACAAACAAATCACATCAGCACACATGGCATAACTATGTCAGAGGAGGATTAGAAGATAGCATAATGTTAACATGTATCCAGTGTAAAAAGCACAAGACTGTTATTATTATACAATTACTATCAGGCAGTAGGTATAGTCATAAATAAACTTGACCGGGGCCCATATTTTTGTATATCAAATACTGTTTGACTACACTTACGCATATTTAAGCAACAAACCACTAGTGTACAAATCAAATCAACAGGATAATGGAATTGACATTAAGCTCCTATTACATTTCTTCAGATTCTAGACTGTTTAAATGTTGCTAGATTAATTTGTTAAAGCATAGGGGTAGAAAATATGGACTGGGTGATTGAGTGGTCCATTACAATAGCCCACATACTATCAGACAGCCCAGAGTTTACACAGATTATCAGACTTGGCCCTATGATTATTACCTGTTCAGGAATTTACCAAATGGCTGAATTAATCAGAATTAATCAGTTGGCAGAAAAAAAGGCATGCCCGTTGGTATTTCAGTGGTCCCTGGTTGACAGACAATTGCATGAATCCAGGTGAATTATTTAAAAAAGTTCATGTTTGCATATTTCTACACAGCAAAGGCATTTTGGAGTTTTAATGTTTGGCATAAAATAGCCAGAATAAAATTGGTTTAAAAAGCAGTTTGATATACAACTGATTTTTTAATATTTTATCAAAACCTGTTTAGTAATGTTGCTGAATACTTAACTTTAGCAGAAACTATTAAACACAAACTCCTAACAAAGCAACTTTACCTTTTTAAACTTTAACATATCAGATGAATTAAAATGTGCAAACATTTGGTATAACTTTTTATGCAGTATATGTAAGAGAGGTTCCTACCATTGACCACTAAAATGTATGTATGAATGTATGCACCCCCCTTTCCACACACGCACGCACGCACGCACGCACGCACACACACACACACCTTAATGCTCAAATGCAGCCAATCCACACTGAGACCCTGGAAAAGGTAAAGAAAAATCAAAAACTACATATTGCTAACCCTGATTTTTCTTATCCACAAGACTGACATATTTCAGACATCTAATTGTGTTTTCTCAAATTATGCAAAATAGTGTGCAAGACAGTGCAGGAAACATGCACCTAAATATTGATATTTCTTGGCGTAAAAAATATCAACAGTATTAAACGCCTGAATACTTAGAAAGATAAATATTGATTTGTTAGCTGGCTGGAGTTTCACATATACAAGCAAAGACTTTGGTACAGCTGACTAGCCGGCCTGCAGGTCAATGATTTGTAGATGGAGAGGATAAATTTATCATCTGGAGTTGAGACGAGGAGCAGTCTGAATAAACACACACACACACACACACACACACACACACACACACACACACACACACACACACACACACACACAC
>JAOTRQ010063774.1:0-10864 GCA_028565875.1 Hoplisoma paleatum
AAGTGTGTTTATTAGTCGTTTTATTTTTATTTATTGCTTAATACTTATTTATTAAATTATTTTATTTAGTGATATTATATTTGATGTGATGTATATATTATATAATTATTATCACTAACATTTAATAACAAATAATAATGACTACATAACTATTATTATACATTTATAAAATGTTAGAATTTTATAAGAAGTATTTATTAGTAATACATGAATATTTTTAAAGTGACATTCATAAAAAATACAACCACATTTTATTAAATAGTTTATTATTATTTTATTGTGTTTATGCTGTAAGAAATAAAATCATACACATACAGTGCACATTAATCATTTTAAATTGTTCATTATTAGTATTAGTTGTTTGAGTAGTAGTAGTATTGTATTAGTAATACATTCATATGAAGTATTTAAGTTATTATTATTAGTACAATTATAAAGTTCAATTCTTAACTTAAAATTGACCTCTTATGGCTTATTTAACATGTTCTCTCTACCATGTCCAGGACTCAGGATCATTTTTAAACTGTTTAGTTTAATAAAATCTTTAATGAAAGTTCATGTTGAGTTGTACATTAATGATTTAAATGCTTTTTTTTTTTTTTTTTGGGGGGGGGGGGGGGGGGTGTGCAGCTCGTGTCGATATTTAGTTTCACATCCAATCCGAATCCGATCCGGAGCTTCTCCGTGTTTTGATTCTTCTGATTTCAGTAACGTTGCTGGACTCGAGGTCCGTGCAGGGAGAGCTGGCATGGGTGGCGAGCCCGAGTGAAGGAGGGGTAAGTATTTAAGGACCGTCTCTCTCTCTCTCTCTCTCTCTCTCTTTCTCTCTCTCTCTGTCTGTCTGTCTGTCTGTTTTGTGTCTGATGGGAATTCGGATAGCTAGGTTACTGCGACAAGCGTCAGGTTTCCTAAATAGTGCAAGGAGACAGAAATGCTCTTTGTTGGGAAACTTTATCCCTCAGCTTCCAAACCGAGGGACGAATGGAGGGGGGTGAGGAGGGTAGGAGGGGGAGGGGTTGGCAACACTAAAACTGTGAGCGGGTTCGTGTGTGCACCTCTGAAAGAAAGTTCTTCTGATCCGGAGGTCATCGGGTTCCGTCCGATATGAAGCCGGGTGCCGAACGTCCATGATGAAAAGTTCCACCACTGATCTGGATATTTCATGGAAACGATGTTTAAGTCGCGCCCGCCGCTCACCTGTGTGATCGAGAGGTCCTCGGCGGGGACAGAAGGGGGCATTCATCCCTAAATACGGCCAATTAGCTCCTTTCTGCCGCCGGCCTGCTATCACTAGAGTGGAAAGTTTATCAGCGAAATGGTTCCTCCGGCCCCCGGGCCACACAGGACACGCTGGATTAAGTCCCGCAGATCGGCCCCCGGATCACTTTCATGCACGTCGTCTCTTCATTGCTCAATTGGCGGCATTTAATAGCAATTCATTAGCAAACAAACAAAACGGTCAATCAAATAACCGACCAGTAAACCAACAAACAAAAGCAGTTCAACCCATCAACAACCAAATAATCGTTCAAATAACCAAACAACACACTGATTTACCTTCATCCATCTTCATCCATCCATTCATTATCTAGTGTTACCAGCACTAAATCTTAGTTAAGGTAACAATGGTACACACACTGGGTGATACACAAGACACACACACACACACACACACACACACACACACACACACAGACGATTCAGTATCTCCAATTAACCTGACTGCATGTCTTTGGACCGTGTACATAGAAGAATCTGACACAGACACGGAGCTACATGTGAACTCCACACAGAAAGCTCCGGAACTTCTTACTGTGGGGCGATAGGACTAACCACCAAGCTACCACTTCACTTCCACCAAGTTGCCACCGTTGGGCCCCTGAGCAAGGCTATTTAACTGTCTTTAACTGGTGTGGTGTTATAAGTGTCATTGTTTTGTTGGTCAGTCAGTAGAGAATAAAGATTCGGGTTCTATTGTTGATAATTGTTCTTGTGTTCCGTGCAGTGGGAGGAAGTGAGCATCATGGATGAGAAGAACGTCCCCATCAGGACGTACCAGGTGTGTAACGTCATGGAGGCCAGTCAGAATAACTGGCTGCGTACGCACTGGATGGAACGCGGTCCCGCCCAGCGCGTCTACGTGGAAATCAAGTTCACGCTCCGTGACTGCAACAGTCTGCCCGGGGTGACCGGTGCCTGTAAGGAGACCTTTAACCTCTACTATCTGGAGTCGGACACGGGCGGCGAGCGCGGCGTTCCCGAGCGCCACTTCGCCAAGATCGACACGGTGGCGGCTGACGAGAGCTTCACTCAGGTGGACGTGGGCGACCGCATCATGAAGCTGAACACGGAGGTGCGTGAGATGGGCGCGCTCAGTCGCCGGGGCTTTTACCTGGCCTTCCAGGACGTGGGGGCGTGCGTGGCCCTGGTATCAGTGCGCGTCTTTTATAAGAGGTGCCCACTGGCCGTCAGGAACTTGGCACGCTTCCCCGATACGGTGGCGGGCGCAGACGCGTCGGCGCTGGTGGAGGTACGAGGGGCGTGTGTGGAGCACTCGGAGGAGCGCCAAGTACCCAAGATGTACTGCGGAGCCGACGGAGAGTGGCTGGTGCCCATCGGAACCTGTCTGTGCCAACCGGGCTATGAGGAACGGAATGACCGGTGCCAAGGTAAGAAAATCGTTCTGTTACTGCTTCATCTCGCCACAAATTCTGCTCTGTTATATAAGAATATCTTATTTATAATAATAATTATGATACCAAAGTGTTACCAGCGCTTTAGACTATTCAGGACACACACGGTGGGACACACCTGAACAGGACATTAGTCGTACCCAGATGGAGCCCATACAGAAATGGGGAGAACATGCAAACTTCACACAGAAAGCCTTATCGAACCCTGGGAGGTGGTTTAGTGGTTAGAACTCTTCATCACATCACAGTAGGAAGTCTCGGCTTTAACAATCAGGTGCTTTCTGTGTGGAGTTTTATTTCGGGTACTTCGGTCTCCTCCTCCTCCTCCTACAGTCCGAAGACAAGCAGGTGAATTGAGGATACACATTCGTCCATGAGTGTGTCTGTTGTGGCTGGTGTATCGATGACATTTTGATGAGGAATCAAGATTGTAGAGAAAAAACAAATAAATATTTGTTATTATTGCTCTTATAACTAACACACAGTCCACACACACACACACACACACACACACACACACACACACACACACACACACACACACACTGCTTGTTGTGTGTTTTCTCATGTGGGTTTGTTTATTATCTGAGCTGTAATCTGTGGAGAGAGCTCGATGATTCAGGACGACATAACGGGCGCAATAGAGGTGCAACGAAACATGGAGAGAGCGAGACAGTGAGAGAGACAGAGAGAGAGACAGTGAGAGAGACAGTGAGACTGAGAGAGAGAGACAGTGAGACTGAGAGAGACAGACACAGAGAGAGAGAGAGAGAGAGACAGTGAGACTGAGAGAGACAGAGAGAGAGAGACAGAGAGAGAGACAGAGAGAGAGAGAGACAGAGAGAGAGACAGAGAGAGAGAGAGACAGAGAGAGAGAGAGAGAGAGACAGAGAGAGAGAGATGTATCCGCTTTGTTTAACTCATGCCATAAATAGTATCAGATGAGGTTTCAAGTTTGATCACCCATGTTTGGTAATCTGGGGTTTCCCGTGTAGAGTTTGCATGTTCTTCCCATGTCTGTGAGTGTGTGTGGGGGGTTTCGGGTACCTGGGTTTCGTACCACAAAAACAAGCAAATTCAAACCATTATGGCCATTATGGTAATACAGCAAGCTAAACAATTTCTGACAGGGTTGGGGTGGGTTGTAACACAGCTTTAACATACGACATACAAACACAGAATTACACTAATAATATATTTTAAAAATATTAAATTGACTTCTGCAAAGAAAAGAGAATTGTGCTACTTACTTTAATGGAACACGAACAGAGAATTGGAAACAAAAATGTAAGACAGAGTATCTTAGGAAAGAATAAATGTAATCAAAATACAGTATGAATAAAAAAGAAAACCTACCAAGAAAATGTTCAAAGTCGGTGCTGCTTTTGCCTGTTTTGCCTAATTGTTACAACTTACCCCAGCACGTGTTATAACTTACCCCAGCACGTGTTACAACTTACCCCAGCACGTGTTATAACTTACCCCAGCACGTGTTATAACTTACCCCGGTAGTGGGGTTGGTTGTAACAAAGAAACACCACGTATTTGACATCAATTCACAAGGTCTGTTTAATTTCTGCCGAGGTTTGAATCTGTGCTATTTGTAGTAAACAAATGTGTTTACTTTGTATAAAAGTTAGTATAAAAACTATTTAGTTACAGGTACTGAAGCAAATACACAATCTCCCCAAATCATCACAACAGAGTATTAAAATAACTGAAGCAGTAAAAGAGGCTGGATGATTTTAAATCAATGCAGTTTACATGCAGAATGCACATTTTTAATGAACACAGATTGCTTACCTCGGTTGGGGGACCTTCAGTTTGTCTGAACTGTTATTGAGAATCGTCTCATAAAGGAAATGCTGGGCGTGACTGCTCATAATGTCTGTCTGGCTTTCTGTACAGTCATAACTCGAAAATTTGAAGATGCACCGAGGCTGACAGTTTATTAACACAAACATTTAAACTAACATTTTCTTACTTACTGCATAAACGTTGAAGAATATCCCATTCAGTCAAAAACATTAGAAATATCATTTAAGTCAATCCTGTTACAGGCTATTTGATAACATTGTTGAGTAGAAATTAAAAGTAGACCAAACAATTGATTCATAGATGACCACAGATTATTTCTCTCTATAAACTAATGTGTAATATCACTCGTTTCATTTGGCACATTTGTAAATATCTGTAACTAATCTGTTTTCAGTTTCATTTTCATTCACACTAAAATGACGGTTCTCCACGCATGACGTTACCACGAAGCATGAAGATGGTAACAAATAACCACGAACAAACACGAAGCTTAATAATTAAAACTTGGAGTTTCCTGAACAGCTGCACAAACAAGCCAGTTTGTAGGAAATCCCCTTCAACACCACAGCAATTCTTACTTTACTAAACTAACTTTTATATTAATGTTCATTTATCTGCACTACATTTTAACAGACGTGTTATAACTATACTAAAACAAACAGGCATAATAGATTTCAAATCTTTTATTGATTGTGATACAGAAATCAGATTTAACATCGATGAGTTTACGTTATATCACCGGTTTATATACTAAAACCTACTCCAGGATTTCTACTGGATCACAATGGACTGAACACTTTAGATCAGCCTGAGATGAATACAATCATTTATTAAGGCATTTAATGATGATTCACTCTCGATCAAATGGTCCGTGTGTTTATCTTGGATGAATTATGTCGATAACCTCGATACGACTCGGATCCCACACACAGTCTTCTTCCAGATCGCTTCGAACCATACCACAGTTAGGTGGACACCAGGCTGTGTCATAACCATCATCATGCCAGATTTTCTGCAACGGGTGACCTTGGCGATCGATTTTCTTCACTCTACCAACATCGACCTTCACCCTGATCACCACTCTCTGATGCTCTGGTAGATGTAAAGGGTATCTGCTGGCCTTATTAAGATCTCGACTGAGGTAAACACCAGGCCCTAACATGCCTTTAGAAGATGGGTTAAATCCAGATCTCATGATTTGTGCTGCAGCCTCTGGAGAAGTACCGTGATACATCAGGTACACCCTCCCCTCTTTAGGTTCTTCCATGCTGCTGAGACATGGTGCAGTTCTTGGACCCAAATCATCTTCCGCCCACATGATGACGTCTTCAATGCTCAGATCAAAAAACCTGAGACAGAGTGATTAAACAAAACTTAAGTCATCAAAAACTACAGTGAGATGGAACATGAGCAGTTTTACAACACACTACTATAATACACACAACACACTGCATTGTATAATTAAAGCATAACTATAAATTATATTACGATAATTTCGTTTATAAAAAATATGATATGCTTTTATTTATGTTTGAGTTATATAAGGAAACGAAACACAAAATACTTTGAATTGGTAAATCACCTACATGAATATAGAAAGTAAATAGTTAAAGTAAATACTTCTAAATTATATTTCAAAACATTCATTATAACCATATAATAGCTGTTGCATTACAGTTATTAAAAGAACTAACAATAAAGTAGTAATTTTATTCTATTATATGCAGTAAAAAATACAATATATAATGCTTACCTCTGTTAGAACACCTCCAGTCTGCCCAGAGTATAACTGAGGACAGTTTTATAAAGGAAATATTGGGTGTGTCACTACGTACCTTCATTGTGGGTTTCGTTTTCTGTACAAACATCTCTTCATTTTGTGTTTTATCTTGAATAATTATACTCACACCGGTGCATTTTATAGACCAAAGTCTGTTAAAACTGTACGCATACAGTCAAGCTGATTTCAGGGAATTGAATTCAATGAATGAATTTAACTGAATCCAACTCACATGATGTAGAATTAAACTGCAATTCAGATCAATTAATTCTCATCATTAAATAGTGAAAATGTGAATATTAATATTTATAACAAAAGTATTATTGCACCAACATGTTTGGAATGGTTTCATTTACGATACAAAGCAGCACGTTTACAGTTTTATCAGAACATGTAATTAATTTCTCTTCCTAATTTAATAAAATCAAATCAAATCAAAGTTTATTTGTCACATACAGTTATACACAGTAACAACCGGCAGTGAAATGTTTTATTAACACTGTCACTTTACCATGCTGGACACTTTATTATCAACACTGGGACACTTTATTAACACTTTATGGTCACTTTGGACACTTTATCAATACCTGGACATTCATGGTCAGACTCAGAACAGTTGTTTTTAAGTCACTTTAACAGTCACTTTATCTGTATATATTTATACACATCTCATTCTACTTTTTTTAAATTATCTTCTTTTATCTTTTCCTACTTTTTTACTTCTTAATTGTAGTTTAAATTATGTTTACAATTATTGTTTTCATTATAACCTATTTTTAGCTTGTTGAACATAATTTCGAGTGTTAGGATGAAGTGGTTATAAAACATTTCACTGCCGGTTGTTACTGTGTATAACTGTGTATGTGACAAATAAACTTTGATTTGATTTGAACTACAAAACTATAAAAAAAGACACAAAATGATTGGACGTTATACAGAGGAAGTCTGGATGTGTGTAATATTTTATGTACAATATTCAGTTACTGTTGTATACCTGTACAAATACACGGTGTGTAAATGACATGTTTACCTGATTACTGCAAAACAATCCACACCCTTGTTTAAAAGTCATTAAATCTCCCGCCCCACAATAATTGTATTAATAATTGTACTTCATAGTAAAAAGCAAACAATAATTTCTTTAATTATTGCTAATTAAATTGCAGATGAATCAGGCAGAACATTACGACCACCTTTCTTCCTACAGTCCAAAAAAACAAACAAACACAACAGGGTTACATTAGACTGCCAGCATTTAGCAGGCACCCATACGTTTGAAAACCATTTGGGACTAATTAAGGGTTAGGGGCCTTGCTCAGGGGCCCAGCAGTGACGACTCGAACCAGCGACCTTCTGATCTCCAGCCCAGTACATGAACTATTAAGCCAAGCAGGCGGCTGAATGAGTTGGTGGATGGAATCACCTTAATGGCCTTAATTATTACAGTCACGGACAATTCTCTATGCATGTTTTTGGACTGTGTGAGGACACCGGAACAGCCAAGGGAAACCCACTTTCTTGCTGTGTCGCCATTTTGTTCTTTAAGTAGGAACATTTTTTTTCAGGCGTCATGTTTCAGCTTCTAGTTCATTTATACAAGAAGCAATAAATCATTCAGCTACAATTTCATCTGCAATATAAAACTCTCTCTCTTTCTCTCTCTCACACACACACACACACTCTCTCTCACACACACACACACTCTCTCTCTCATCTTTGCAGGTGGGTGCTCTTCACTCACGTTTGTGATTTGGTCGTACAATAGTTTGTAGCTTTTGCAGACATGTGGTCGGCTCTACTCATCATGTGTCTTGTATTTACTCGTAGCATCAATTCTGGTAAGAATATTTAATATCTCATTTAATAATCTTCTGTACTGATGTAAATATAAACTGTATTCATTGATCATTCAGATAATTAGAGACAAATATATGATAATTACATGAATTTTATAAAATATATCTATAGTTAATATCAACATCATATAATATCTCAATATATTTTAGAATAATAATAATAATGTAATTATATAGATATTGTGTGGAGGTTGTATCCAGGTGCTGTCCTACCACAGTCCAAAAACATGCAAGTCATATAAAATTGTGTGTGTGTATATATATTTATATATATTGATTTGTACGCAACCTCCAACAACATTTCAGTTACAATGAATGATCGGTTCACGACTCTTAAATTTAACTGCGAATGATTTTAAAGCATTTCTTATGTAATACAGGTTATAAGCTGTTATGTAACGCTAATACGTTTTACATAGACGCGTCGGTTCGCCGTAGTTCCGTCCATGTAAGAAATAGCTGTGTGAAAATGTCTTATAAATTAATCTATTGTAATTCAGAACAAAAGTCCCCAGGTGAATTATTGGGATTTCCCACCGCACACCAGCAGTGAGTCTGAAACTCGTCGGGTTCCGATCTCGGCGTCGCTGGTTAACTGGGTTTCTACCTGGGAGTTGTTACATCACACTCAACTATAGAAACGGTGAAAACTGCCCGGTGTCCCGACAGGGATGGGACGAAACTTTCACACAATCCAGAACAAAAGCCGTTCATACCTGATAGCGGTTTTCATTGTATTTGCAAAAGTGGACGTACGCGGTGTTCTGTAAAAACTGAACACAAACAAGTCCGCAGGTTAATAGGGTCACACATGTTCAAATGTTCAAAGTATGCTATCATTTAACATGCTTAAAGCTGTTTTCTCCCTGTTCATAGTCTAGTTTTAGCTTGTTTAATCGAGCATGCAGAGTTCGGTTAATGTACCACCACAAAAAAAAACATTCATTTCAACCCTTGACTCAAAGTCACAGGATAAGATGCACATTAAAGAAAAACAAACAAACATCAGAACAACCTATAGAGTCCGAAACCCTGCCGACATTAAAGACTGCATCGTGTCACGGAGTCGTTTTCTCTCTTTCAGTTCAGTGGTGTTACGAGAGTCAGTACTCCTGTCAGGATCAATGCAAAAGTCAGTACCAGCTCGTTCTAATTTGTGTATCTTTAATATTTATCGATGAATTCATCTTTACATTACTTCCTTTTGTCGGACGTTGACGTTTCAGAGCCGAGCAAGTGGTTCCAAGATTTTCCCATGTGCGGTGGTCAGATGCAATCGCCCGTCAACATCGTCACCAACAAGGTCCAGTTTAATCACAGTCTGACGCCCATCGTCTTCGAAAACTATACACACGCTTTCAACATCACTGTGAAGAACCTGGGATACGCCGGTAAATCTGAAACGCACGTGTGTATCGGTGCGTCGAAATCTGTGCATCTTAATGATTGAATAAACTCTGACGTCTTGATTGGTTAATTGACGTCTTTCACTTTTACCTACTAAATATGTGTGTGTGTGTGTGTGTGTGTTCGTGTATATATTATTATGTGAGCTAAATCCACAGCATGTATGTGTGTGTTCGTGTGTGTGTGTGTATTATTATGTGAGCTAAATCCACAGCATGTATGTGTGTGTTTGTGTGTGTGTTTGTGTATATATGATTATGTGAGCTAAATCCACAGCATGTATTTGTGTGTGTGTTCGTGTATATATGATTATGTGAACTAAATTCACAGCATGCATGTGTGTGTGTGTGTGTGTGTGTGTGTGTTCATGTATATACGGCACCGCTTAATGCTATCGAAGGTCACAGTGGGACACACACACGCACAGTATCTGCAATTAACCTGACTGCATGTCTTCAGACTGTCAGAGGAAACCGGTGCAGACACGTAGAGAACACACACACACATGCATGCTGTGGATATAGCACACATAATAATATATACATACACACACATATTTAGTAGGCTTAAGATTGGGTTATATTTTTTTTAAACGGACTTTAAGAACTATATATATTTATTTAAGATAATAAGTTTCAACCTGAAACTTTCACCCTTATGTTCAACGTGGATTCCCCGACCTCAAATCACTTAATTTCAAGATGATTATTATGTTGAATTGTCCATAATCTTATTATTGAGAATAAAAGTACTGAATGTATTTCCAGCACCGTCTCAGTACGGCTGTGTTACATCATCACGATCATCGCCATGTCGACCAAAACCCTTCCAATAAATCATCTTATTCCCCCCCCCCAGCTGTGTTTAGTCTCCCTCCCTCCGTACGCATTCATGGTGGGGGTCTACCTGCCACCTACAAGGCGGTTCAGTTTCACCTGCATTGGGGGTCATCGAGCGAGCTGGGATCAGAACACACCATAGATGGTGAGCAGTACCCCATGGAGGTAGGTTCCATTTCGACACGTATACACACACGTTTATACACGTTCGCTAGCTGCCAGTATTTAACATCTTCTCCTTACAAGGTCCATATCGTTCACATCAAAGAGAAGTACGAAACACTTAAAGAAGCAATAAAGGACAAAGAGGGAGTCGCAGCGCTCGGCTTTTTCTTCCAGGTAAAAGCAGAACCGTTCGTATTCACTCAGTGATTCTGTGGTTAAATTTCTGATTTGATTCTGTGGTTAAATTTCTGATTTGATTCTGTGGTTAAATTTCTGATTTGATTCTGTGGTTAAATTTCTGATTTG
>JAOTRQ010063784.1:0-13226 GCA_028565875.1 Hoplisoma paleatum
GGGGGGTGGGGGGGGGGGGGGGGGGGGGGGGGGGGGGGCAATCCCTTAGATCTGTGTCCAACCTAATCACGGCATATAACTCTTTTAAAGTTTGAACGAAGCAGCTTTGCTTTTCTCATTTCTAATATGTAAGAGAAAGTACTGCAATACACGGCTGTACCGTGTTTCCTCCAGCATGCTAGAAGGTCATATTGCAATATGAAAATCTTATTCTATTTCATACAGGCTACTACAGTGTAATATGGAAGCCTACCTTATCAGTTGTGTGCTTCGTCAGTTAATATTTATGTTGTTGTTGTTGTTGTTGTTGTTGTTGTTGTTATTGTTGTTGTTTCAATCCACTTGACATGTCTTGTGCTTGATCTTATTTCATATTCAATTTCATTTCCAACAAAGGATACTTTAAGATTTTAATACTTACACTATATAATGAACATATACAACATTAATTAACTCTTAATTATGGACTTGTTGTTGTTTATTCACGTGACAAAGACTAAAAACATCACAAAGCCTCCTAAGCAATGTTAGTATTCCGGCGCTGGGATCTGTTTCAGTTTGCCTATTTATTACAGATGTTATAATATTTAATTATTTTAAAAAAATTACACCGCAACTATTAAACCGCGCCGTCGTTCACTACAGCGGCTTTAAATCTAAAAAACAAAACAAAAACACGCGTGACGTCGTTCTAGCCAGAAAGCGTCTCTGGGAACGTAGAGTAACCATGACTATGGTCGCGTTTCAAAAGAAACCAGAATCAGATTAAGGTTTAATCAACTACGTTAGTTTTGTTCCCTATCTAGTGTACTCAAGTAGAAAAAAAAGTGCGATTGAACGTAATCCCATTTGAAACGTCAGTTTCTTGGAACGAACCATTACAAAGACTAAATAGGGGTGTCTTATATTCATAGACTTGTTTTTTTTCTTGCTTTAAGACGAATTTATTTTTTCTATTCGGTATTTATGTTATAAACTACGATTAATACTTAAAGGCAAACGATTGACGTTACGATATCGTAGATATTAGATTTATATTGTATTTTGTAAAATGTGTTCTTACCTCGACTTACATACGACTTACATCTTCCACCGCGGGTTTTTTATACAGCTAGCAAAAGAAATCACGAGTGTTTGTAAACAAGATGGTTTATTTATTTATCTGATTATATTTACGTAAAGTGAATTGTTTTTAGATCTGTTTAAACTTTAAAGCGTAGCATGGACGTGGCTGTATTTCTTACACTCAATTGGCTCTTTGGCACGATTTCGGCTAGACATTTTCACTTTTGACTCTTTTTATACGTTTAATTTAATTTATTTTTATTTTCAGATGTAAAACAGGTAAGAACAATTATAGTGCATACGTACCCCAGTAAATACTAACGATATGTAAGAGTTTAATTGCCTATAAAAAAATAATTAGTTTCACTTTCACATTTTAACACTGTGATGGTTTTTGGTTTGAATCCCAGATTGAATCATCCGGGTCTTTATTGTGTGTGTGTGTGTGTGTGTGTGTGTGTGTGTGTGTGTGTGTGTGTGTGTGTGTGTGTGTGTGTGTGTGTGTGTTTTGTCCGGGTTCTCCGAATTCCATCCATCTTGGTTGAATACACTAAACACCTGAACAGGTCTCACACACACGACAATTTCAGCATCTCCAATGAACCAGTCTGCATGTCTTTGGACTGTGGGAGGAAAGCGCTGTTGAATACGAACTCGACACAGAAAGGCCCCGCTTGAGTTACCCGGGAATCGAACCCGGGACCTCTTGCTGTGAGACACGGTGGGACACATACTGGGCGGCGATACACTAAACACCTGAACAGGTTGCCAGTCTGTTGCAGGGTACAGACACACGACAATTTTAGAATCTCCAATAAACCTGACTGCATGTCTTTGGACTGGTCGGGGGAACCCAGGACACCCAGAGGAAACCCACACAGACACCGGGAGAACATGCACAGATAATCGAATCCCGGAACTTAGGAATAGTGCTGAGCACTAAGCCACAGCGTAAAGTATTTGTAACTAACTGCTTTGTTGTTGTTGTTGTTGTTGTTGTTGTTGTTGTTGTTAAGGAAACCCCAAAATGCCGGGACAGAAGCGCGTGTTTCAGATCTCTGGAATAAAAGATCAGCAGCAGAAAGGAGACCTGCTTCGTTTAATCCGCCAGCTTCAGGGCTTCTATATCGGAGGATCCGTGAGTAGAAGTCCCGGCCCGGGGGCCGACTGTGGCCCGTGTTCACATTTCCACCCGCTTTGCAGCCTCTGTCATAAAATTATTAACATATATAATGTGACCCACCAGCACCATCAGTGCTGACCGCAGTGTAATATATACACGTACAGAAAAATAATATATATATATTATATTATATTTCACCAGAAGGTGGCAGTAGACGATCCACAGTACAAGAGTATAAAAGTATAAATTGCTTTTTTGTAAGTGTAAAGCGGAGAGGAGCGTTTAGTGTTTATCTCCAGATCCTTTAAAAAAAGAATACGATGTTGTTTGGTATGTTCTTCACCGGAATATGTTCAACTACCACCGCCACCTTTCTCACACACACACACACACACACACACACACACACACACACACACACACACACAAACGGGCTTACACCTGATGAAATCCAGCCCTCTTTACAAAAAAAGAGCCCCCCCCCCGACATTTAGTGACAGTGTTCTGCTACGTTGGGTCCTTCACTGTTGCATGATGGTCCCTGAGCTCGGACCCTGTGTTTCGATACAAGTAAGGATGTGCGTTGTACTGAACATCGGTTCATGTCTATGACAAATCAATGCATTTTTTTTTAAATGTACATGACAACAATATGATATATTAATATCTACATATACGGGCGTGTTAAGTAATCGACAGCTGCAATTTATTATTAATAATAATAATATTCATAATAATAATAAACGAATCGTTCATTTGTACCACTGTGTTGTGTTGCAGGTTTACAATCCCACAATAACTCACCTCATTGTTGAGAAACCTTCGCCGAGTGAGAAATTCCTCGCTGCATGTGCCGCCGGTAAGAGACCGTTCAGGTCTGTTCAGGCATTCTGGGTCATTTCTGTACAGAGTTTGCATGTAGTCTGTGCGGGTTTCCTCGTACAATCCAAAGACATCCGAACGGTCCGGATTTGCTCGTGTCGGATTCTTTTCTATTTATTTTGCTTGGTAACGTCACGTTATACACTTTAGTCACGTCAACGCATTCAATTTGCCGTACCTGCATGTTTTTGGACTCCGGTAAACCCAGAAAACCAGACTAAACCTACGCAGACATGAGGAGAACATGCAAACTTCACACAGATTTGGGAACCTTGTGTTTCGAGTAACTGTCTGTCTGGTAAGAAAATGACGCACAATGATCAGTTTTGTCTGATTTACTTTTTACAAGCTGTGGAATCATTTCTCCCAATTTCTCATTTAACCCAATCCGTGCAGTGAATCGCACACTTACACACACCAGGGGGCAGCAGTGAGAACATGTTCTGTAGCACACGGCGCCTGGGACGACATGCTTTCCGATCACAAGCAGGTTTTTGAAAGCACCAGGTCACGACTGCTCCTCCAAACTAGAAACTAGAAACCCTGACTTGAGGTGTCGGGACGGGTATCATCCCGGATTATTAATATTCCATTCTTGTGAATGCGCTGGTTCTCACAGGGAAGTGGATCGTCTCTCCACGATATGTCCTGGATAGCGGCGGACACGAGACGTGGCTACTTGAAGCGCCGTACGAGCTGAATGTCGGCACCGGTGCGATTCGGAACCCCCTCCGGGACTGGAGAGAGAAGGTGGCTCGGGGCGTCACATCTGGAGCGTTTCAGGTCAGCGGTGCAGAATTAAATGACACGATAAAGGCCACAGGAACGATGTTGTAACGAGGCGTTTCGAATGTGATGTCTGTCTTATTCGTACAGGGCTGGGTTGTATATCTGGAGATTCCTGATCCTGTTAGGAGAGGCATGTTTAAAAGGTGAGTCCGGGGGGTGATGGGGGTGCACGGGTAGAGCCGGAATCGGAGTCAAACGAAATACATTTTGTAAAACATGAACCCGGGAGCGGTGTCGGATGTAAACGTGTTTAATGTTTCAGCAACAGCAACGAATTATTCATTCGATTTAAAATCAATATATTGCCTTCGACACTCAGCTCGTCAGGTATAAAGAAAACACCCCCCCCCCACACACACACACACACACACACACACACATCGATCCCCAAACTTTTTTTTATTTACCTCCCATTATAACATGTGGATCCAGTTTTATTTTCGGCGGCGCGGTGGCTGAGTGGTTATAACACTGTCGCCTCACAGCAAGAAGTCCCGGGTTCGATCTGTCGATCCGGGTCGGGCCGGGGACTTTCTGTGCGGAGTTTGCATGTTCTCCCCGTGTCAGCGTGGGTGTCCTCCGGGTACTCCGGTTTCCTTCCACAGTCCAAAAACATGCACTAGGTCGATCGGATATGTGAAATCATCCAGTTGTCTGACAAGTTCCCACCACTTACTGGTGGTTGTCGTCAGGAAGGGCATCCAGACGGAAAACTCTGCTCCAAACATTAAAGTCCGACCCCAGGAACTGGGAAAATGAATAGATAAATGAATAGAGAGAGAGAGAGAGACAGTTTTTTTTTCCTGAATCAGATTAAGCACTGGATAAATAAGACTAGATGATACATGGATGGTGTATAACGAGCTACTATAAATTATTTGTGTGTGTATTTTTTTTGCTATTCGTTAACACCCTGCTGTAAACATTTCTGTAGAATACTGGAAGCAGGAAACGCGGCGGTCTGCAGCCACGACTCCTCCACGCAGGCGGTTACTCACGTCTTAACCTACGATAGACTCCAGAAGCGTCCGAATCACATCCGTCCCGTGTACAACATCGTCTACATCGCTGAGCATCTGTTTGGGGTAAAATCTTATACTTTATAATTATGTATGTATGTATTTACCCATTTCAGTCGTTTCCGACTCTCGGGTCCCTCTGTGGGGCGCTACCGGTCCCCAGAGTCTCTCAGCAAATGTTTTTTTACGAAGTACGTTGCCAGATCTTTCTCCAACCTACGAGGATCTTGTGAATCTACAGGACAATTTTTCACATCTCTGATCAACCTAGTGCATGTTTTTGGACTGTGGGAGGAAACCGGAGCACCCGGAGGAAACCTACGCAGACACGGGGAGAACATGCAAACTCCGCACAGTAATCCCCCCCCTGGACCCGACCGTGTGTAAATGTGTACTTCACTGCACGGGTTATTATATTATTAATCCTTGTCTTTTTACAGTCGGCATCGTCAGGCTTGAGCTCGTCGGTGAGTCTGGAATATCCTCCGCAGGAACGTTCGATGCCGCCGGAGAACCCGGAGTCCAGAAGCATCATGGCGGAGGAAGAACCGATGGACGCGACGGATAACCAGCGCCTCTCGGTGCTGGAGGAGAAACTAAAAGACTACATCGAACAAGCCGAGGTGAAGTCGGATCCGTCTGAGCGAGTTTCCTAATAACGGCGTCTTCGGTTACGGTTGCGTTTGAAATGTAAACGCGAATAGGATTCGTCATCGTGTCGCGTTATTCGTTCCTGACCTAACGACGACCTCTCGTTGCAGAAACGCAAGCGAGACCGAATGAAAGCGCCGGAGATCTTCAGCTACTATGCGCCCGTCTTCCCAGTACAGGTGAATAAATCTGTATATAAATAAATAAATAAATAAAGGTTCCACGGCTGGTGAGACGAACGTTTTAGCTCATCGAGTCGTTCTGGGGTTCATTTCATTTCCTTCGTGTCATTTCCTGCGTCATGAGTGACTTGCTCTTTCATTCGGACGTTATATCCGGGTGACCTGATTTAAACACGGCGGGTTCGATCGCCGCCGCCGTCGTGATTGGCACGTCTATTAGAGCAGAGCCGCTGCCCTTTCGGATCTTTCACCCTGCAGAATCGTGACGCGGTCACAAGTTTAGAAACCGGATGTCGGACGTGATGTGACCGCCGGTAACGCGTCGTATCTCGGCACCCCCCCCCCCCCTTTTAATTTCAGGATGGTGACGGGACATAAAAAAAAATTACCCGGGATGAGGAACGATGGCATCACTACACGAACTATTTGTCTTCAGTTTTGTAAAACAATCTGGAAGAAAACGTATCGTTACTTACGTGTGTGTGTGCGCGTGCGCGCGTGTTTACCCGTTTCCAGTCGTATCCGACTCTCGGGTCCCTCTGTGTTCCGCTACCGATCCCCAGAGTCTCTCAGCAAATGTTTTTTACAGAGTAGGTTGCCAGATCTTTCTTCAACCCCGTATCTCTACAAGGATCTTATGAATCTTTGGGACAATTTTTTTTTACATCCGATCAACCTAGTGCATGTTTTTGGACTGTGCGAGGAAACCGGAGCACCCAGAGAAAACCCATGCTGACACAGGGAGAACGTGCAAACTCCGCACAGAAAGCCCCGACCCGAAGGGAATCGAACCCGGTGACTTCTACATCCCTACTACATTAGACATTTATATTATTTCAAACCCTAATTATATTCCTGATCTTACTGTATCGTTATATTCGACCACTTATTATTATAATTATTATTATACAGTACTATTATTATATAATCTTTATTATTCTATATGCCATTAATAAATGATATAATATATTTTTTATTAAATTATGTTATTATATATTTTTGCCGTGGAACAGTTTAGTGGTTAGCACCGTCGCCTTGCAGCAAGACGTCCCGGGTTTGATTCCCAAATGCAACCCGAGGCTTCCTGTGTGCCTGACATTGTTCCTGACATTGTGCATGTTCTCCCCATGTCTGCATGGGTACCTCAATCCCCCCCCCCCCTTCCAGACAGTCTGAGCTCGATGACTGAAGTGCAAAACACGCCATTCAACACACAAACGATGGATAAATAAGCCGATTAAACCCCTTTTGAAATTGGTTTAAATACATTTTTATTCCGTTTTTGTTTTCGATATGTGTTTATTTCTTCCTTCTTTCTCTTCTTGTGTAGGTAACGGGAGTGGATTTCACCAACGTCGAGAGTCTGGTGGAGTGTGGGTTGTTCCCTCAGGCTCTGGAGGAGATCCAGGGCTGTCTGAGACCCGGCGTTCTCCCTCCACCTCCTCTTCTCCACGCCTGCATGCTTCACGCCCTTCACGTACGTCGCGACCCACAAAGTGCAAATCGTTTTATATCCGTAACGGTTCCTGCGAAACGCTCGACCCACAAACAAAAACCTGCAAACAAAGAGCTCGGAAAACGAAGACGAAGACGAAGAACATTGAACGCTTTTATTTTCCTCATGAAACATGTACAGACGTTCTTCTTCTATTCTTTTCCATCTTTTGCAGGACATCGTGCAGCTTTCGGTGTGTTTTATTTATTTAGTTAAACCGCCGATCGAGCACGGCTTACCTGCGTGTTTTTGGACGTGTGGGAGGAAACCGGAGTGCCCGGAGTAAACCCACGCAGACACGGGAATCGAAAGAAAGCCAACCGTCCGCCCACACACACACACACACACACACACACACACACACAGAAGTTCAGTACAAAGCAGATTCTAACGTCGTATGGATGTCTGGGGTCTGTTACAACGTCGGACCCTGGAGCAGACAGGGTTTGAGGGGCCGTGCTCAAGGACCCGACATTGGCTGTGTTGCAGAGTCCGATCCTTCCATTCGGTACCGAAAGCTCTCCATATTAGGGCCGCGTCCCCAATAAGTTCGTCTGGAACATCCTGTACAGCCTGAACCGTCCTGCCGTGATTCAATAAGCATGGTGTTAATTAATTCTAGAAACAAACGAACAAACAAAGCGACGCTTGTGTTTCGGCAGGGTGAAGCTGAGGCGTATGTCCTGGGCGTGTTGAGCACCGTTCTGAACAACATGCTGTGCAATAATCCCACATGGAGTTCTCCAACAAGTATCGAGTTCTTCACGCAGATCCTGCAGTGTCCGCGGTGTAAAGGTGGAGTCTGGTCATTCTTCCAGACGTCGGTCAGGTACTGAAATACGCATGAGGTCACACGAATCTGCGTAACACGGCGTCCCGGGTTACCGGGTGTGACTGGGTACCAGCTACTACCTCTCTCATCCTGACCGGTATGTCCCGCTTGTACTCTTGGACCAGGTACTGCATGGTGAGGGACGACACCTGTCACAAACTGCCCAACCCCGCCCCGGCACACTTGCTCCGTTTCCACGGCAACTTCCAGGCTTTTGTCTTGAGGCTTCTTCAGCTGGAGCTGCACGCCGCCGGTCTCAGGTAACGCAGAGACGGACCCGTTTGTGTGTTAAGTGTATTTTTTTTTGGGGGGGGGGTAAGTCAAAGTGTTCGTGTGCCGTGTGCAGCAAAATGCCGGGAGCTTCACGGAAATCCTTCATCTCCATGATGTTCTGGAAGACGTGGGAGAAGATGACGCTCACCTCCAGAGCCCTTCAGGAGCTGGCTGACCTCCTGGTGCAGACCACGCTCTGGACTCTCCGGTCCTCTCAGGTTTGAAGTCAGGATCATCGTCGTCGCCGGACGAGCTGGACGAGTAGAACTTTACAGGTTTGTTCTTTCAGAATTGGAGGCTGCAGGTACTGACCACGCTGCAGGAGATCCTGGCCGTTGCGGTAGAATTCTGGACCCACGAGCATTCTCAGATCAACAGCCGGATAGTCGAGGAAGGTTTGCGGAACCTGGCAGAACGGATCGCCATCCAATGCCAAGGTAAACGCAACGTACACGTTTCGGGTTCCATCCTGGCTAAGTAGGATCTAATTCGTCATATGTCATATGTCATAGAACCGGCAGCCCCACATCGTGAAAACGTTTTACACCAACGTTCAATTAAAATAGGGATTTAAGATTGTAAACAATTTAAGTAAACAATATTAAGTACAAGAATTAGTACTGTATTGGCATTATAACTTTCATACATACAACGATACAGTTGTACAGAGTCACGTCAAAAAGCCGTCACGGACGATTTGGTCTCTTGGCATGCATTTGTTATTATTTTTGGACTGTAGGAGAAAACCCATGCAGAGAACGTGCAAAACTCCACACAGAAAGTCCCCTGCGATTCCAAACCCGGGACTTCTTGCTGCAGAGACGGTGCTGCGCCAATAACCCGCTCTGCCGCTCGTATAAGAAGAAATATTTATATATATTTATACTTGCATATATTGTAAACTGTATAAAGGATAAAGTGACCGAGTGTCCACAAAGTGTCCGACTGACCGATCTACAGTCAGTTCATATAATCGTTTAGTAAATTTAATAAAACAACGTCGATTATAAAGCATGAGGGGAACATTTGATTGTTTAACCCGTAATTCGAATACGACAGCACAGTGATGGCTTAGTGGTTGCTAGGTTACAAGGCTAAAGACCTAAAGACTTTGGCCGGTTCAAACCTCACTGCCACCCCCAAATTGCCACAGTCGGGTACCCGAGCCAAGGCCCTTTAATCCTGATCACCTTTGACTCCGTAACGAACGTTAAGATGTACTTTATGACTAAACAAGCGTAAAGTCAAATTTCGTCCGTTACTTTTTCCACCTCGGCCGAGACTTCAGGCATATCTCCGGCTTCCTATTTACACCGGCGTGAGCCTAATGAAATATTCCACTTGGTTTTCAAACCCTCACAGATGTCCATCCAGACCTTGTGAGGGAGCTGGTTCCTGCCCTGCAAACCCATCGGCTCAGGATGCACGCCGCTGATGCAATCTACAGCAACGTCTGCTCCAGGAACGGCCTGAACATCGGCCCGGAGCCTCTCACCCTCCGCAAGCTGGTGCGTAACACACACACACACACACACACACACACACACACACACACGCATGAGAAATACGATCGATGATGGTTGAATGAATAAATCCAGTCAGTTACTTGTTGTCTTTGTGGTAAATCGAATAAAGTTGTGACGGGTGTTTGTGTGGCAGGTCTCCTCCTACCTGAAGGCCCTGGGGCAGTTGTGTGGGCGCCAGAGTAAAACCTCACCGAGGCCCGAGTGAGTAACAAACCTTTTACTCGCATAACTATTCTCTTTCTGCAGCGACCGACACCTCTGGTTCATACATTTTTAATCCCAGAAAACTTTTATTAACTTAATAAATATTTTATTAAAACCTGTTGCGCCCGTCGTAATTACAGTGGCCTCTCGTCATGGGTTGAAGCTAGAGAAGACTAATCCCGTACCCTGACTACCGAGCTATCACTAGCCTTTCACCAAGCTTCATTCCCGCCTCACTAACCTCCCCATCGTACCCCACCTAGAGGTGATTACGTGCGACGACGGTGAGGCTGACCGGACAGGCGATCGTATGAAGAAAATTCAAATTCAATTTTATTTGTCATTACACATATACAGATGTTCAGTACAACGAAATGTTTCTCTTCGCATATCCCAAATTGTCTGGAAGTTTGGGGTCAGAGCGCAGGGTCAGCCGCAGTACGGCGCCCCCTAGAGCAGACAGGGTTAAAAGTCTTGCTCAAGGACCCAGCAGTGGCCTTGTAGCAGAGCCTGGACTTGAACCCCCAACCTTTGGGTTCCTAGCCCAACGCTCTACCCACTAGGCTACACTGTCAAAGCGGCACACATTGGCACGGTGTTTTTTTTTCCGGGGTTCCCATTAAGGGCTCGGTCTTCCTCTGACGGTCCAGAAATATACACGTGGACATTCGAGACGTGTCGAACATGACGCGTACGTGTGAGTGAATGAATGAATAGGGTTTTATTTCACGGTGACACCGGGAGAAAAAGCCGCACTTGTACTATTTGACTCCGGTAATGAAAGACAACGTGCGGAGGCGAGATTCCGTCCTGATGTGCTGCTCTCGTCTCTATTCAAATAATCCAGACCGTAATTACGTCTGTAGATAAAGACACCCATGTCATTGTTCCTCTGTCCTCCCCTCCCCCCAGTCTCTCCGGACCGTTATTACGGTATAATAGAAGTGATGAAAACCTATTAGAAGTGCCCACATGGATCTCGGCGCCGCCGAAGGCCGAGGCAAAGAGTGGACTGGATGAGGTGGCAGTAATGGAGCCATTGTCCCTCATCATGGGGTATTAGTCAGGGTTAAGATAGCTAATGGAACGAGATGGGCTCCTGTCATTCTGGCCCGGGCTTCGGCTCGGGTCCGGGGGTGCTCTACCTCTACCGGTTTAAGGTGAGGATGTGTGTATGGGGGCGGTGGATGTGCCCTAATTGAGCCTGTTTCTCTCACTCTTGCTTTAATCCGTCAGCATTATCGCCCCGCCGTGTCTCGTCCACACTTGAGCTTTGGAGACGGATTCATTCCGCACGGCGGCAAACGGGGCCAATTAAAGGGGCAATTTGTGCTCCCGGCAATTTAACTAACAATTGATTTGTTTTGTTTTTCCGTGAGGTTAAAATAAAAAGCTGTTAAAGCCGTTTTTCGTTCTGTTAGTTAATATTTTAGAACCTCCGACCAGCAGAGGACCGAATAGCACGGCCCGAATAACCGATTGCTAGAAGAGCGATTCGATTTTCAGTTCTCTTATGTCACCACTAGGTGGGAGCAGCGTCTCGTTGTAGGCGAACCGCCGATCAGATTTTGCACGGCCGCAAGGGGGAGCACGACGGTTCACGAATCGGTCACACGCTGCACGTTCGTTTATGATCCGACATTTTAAAAAGCCTCCGTGGTTCGATATCTCGCTGGTGGCTAAAAGCGGAGCGTAAACACCAACGAGATCGAACCCTTAGAATCTCGACGCCCTCTGGTGTTGGAAAACGACATCACGAAGACGTCTTTTTATTTTGATTTATTTTCTACAAAGCATCTTTGGTATAGTTTGCAACTCCGATATCAAAGGAAATTTGCCTTCAGTTTAATGTTGTTGTTTTTATTTAATCCGAAATCATCGTACCGCGAACACAATCGTGAATCATATTGCATTATGGGAAAAGTACGTATCGTTAAAGCTTTCGTAATGATATCATTTAACTCGGCTGCTGGAATGCGCCGCTCGCTTCGAGAACTCGAGTCTGCGATCGGAAGGTTTGCCGGGATTCGGTTTGGTCACGACTGAAGTCCCTCTGATCGGGAAATCGAAACCTCTCACTGCTGCCCCCTAGTGTGTAGTAGTATTGGTTTAAAAAATTTAAATTCACGCCTGTTTATCTTATTATCACCGTTTTATTTGTGGTCAGTACAGATATGCTGTAGCAGATGAGTAAACGTGACGGATTGTATTCCGGTCTTATTTATTAAACCAGTTCCGTGAACGCCGAGCAATTTATTATTATTTTTCAACGCCGAGCTTTTGACAGCGAAACGATTTGTTTTTGCTGTTGAAACAGAAGAGATGGATCATCCCGTATCCCTCCAGCCCGAGTGCTTTTTCACACCGCGCTGGGTTCGTACCCTCGTACCCACTCACTAAATTTCATTTCCTTCCGCTCGTCCGTGTAAGAGGGGTCTCTCTGCCGTCGTCGGCGTGTCTCTCTCGACTGTGATTCGGACCCGGAAACGCGCCCCATCAACTGTAATCCGGACCGTCGCTGAGGAGCACTCAGACCGGCGTTTATCCGGCTCTTTGATGGACCGGTCAGGACTCCTGCTTGGAGTACGAGTGGGTCCTCGGGATGGCCGTCCTTTCGGATGAGAATGTCCCGGTGTCGGCCGTACTTACGGCTCTCTAAAAGGATAACACACTTTGATGCCTGCGGCTCCACTTTGGCTTGACAGGATGCTTCTGTCTGCCTGTGCTGCTGATCTAATGATACCTCGAGGCCCTATTTGGACTGATGAGAGGGTTTTAGGAGGGTTTTAGGAGGGTATTACATGCGGTAGGACCTTCTTCTTCTTCTGGTGTTTAGATATACCATGTTCTAGAACATCCTGGACTGGCCATGATGTGTTAATTGGAACCTTCTGAACACTCATAAAGCTCCGTTTGGATTTATAAGTCCTGCATTTTAATCGCTAAGCTACAATACATTTTTTTTTCTTCTGGTTCTGACATCATAACAACACTTCGAGGGTAAAATGTCACCCGCTGTGCAATATAATTGCACTGATCTCTCTCTCTCTCTCTCTCTCTCTCTCTCTCTCTCTCTATCTATCTATTCGTTTATTGTGCGTTTTTCCTGTTCCTGGGGTCGGACGTTAATGTTTGGAGCAAAGTTTTCCGTCCGGATGCCCTTCCTGACGACAACCACCAGTAAG
>JAOTRQ010063795.1:0-13225 GCA_028565875.1 Hoplisoma paleatum
GGAAAACTCTGCTCCAAACATTAACGTCCTACCCCAGGAACTGGGAAAAACGGACAATAAACGAATAGATAGAGAGAATCTAGAATAGTGATGTGATTTGTTATTGAAATTGTTAATACAGCTCCGAAAAGAACAGCAGCAACAACAACAACAACAACAAAAACAAGAGACCACTTCAAGAATGTAATTTTCTGTTTTCAATTTATTGGGTGTGTGTTTAATAAATATGTTTCAAAATAATACATTTCAAAATTGAAGTGCAGAAACTTCTCGAAGAACCTTTATAAATATAAAATCTCCAGACATCACATTACTAAACATCTAAATAATCATTAAATCAAAACATTCACCTTCAATGCTTCTCTAATGACTATTTGACGTGAAGGTTATCTTTAGACATTAGAACACACAGATCCAGCATCCAATGCCAGTGTTGTCTTGCCAGCACCTTTACGTGTACTGTCTGATCTGCACATTATCAGCATAACTTAGCGTCTCTGCCATATCCGGTCCGAATGTGTAAATACTGCATAAAAAAAACAGGTGCAAAATAATAAAATCATCTATCAGCCGCATCTGCTGA
Source organism: Hoplisoma paleatum (assembly GCA_028565875.1). Classification (NCBI taxonomy): domain Eukaryota; kingdom Metazoa; phylum Chordata; class Actinopteri; order Siluriformes; family Callichthyidae; genus Hoplisoma; species Hoplisoma paleatum. The sequence goes on from JAOTRQ010063795.1 coordinate 584, forward strand.
GCTCCCCAATGTAATTATACCTGGCTTTATGACAATAGTTGACATTTATTCTGCAGTGCTGGGTGTATTTCTTATTTTGGTTAGATGATGGTGTGAATGGAACCAGCGTAGCTTATCATGTTAGAGGTATTAAAATATATAAAGCTGGGTAGAGCTAACATTTTTATTTATTTATTATTTTTTTAAGAATAGGGTTTTCCACGACTGCCCCTTATAAGCTAGCATGTTGATGTCCAATAGGATCCTTGTTCACGTCCTTTGTTTTATTTAATTATTGGTACTAATTAAACTGCATTTTGTCCTCCTATTGTTTATAAACTTGCCACTCGGTCGACTGTCGCTTCTAAAAGTGTCACTTTGATTTACTCTCGGACTTTTTATGCTGTTCTCGTGCCCTTAATAGAGACTGTAATAATTGAAAGAATTAAGGAAGACCTCTTAACGTCAGGTAGAACATCTGGTGATCTCTGCCGGATCACGATTCAATGTTGTGACCCCTAAAGAGAGCGAATAAAAAGAAAATCCATCTGCCATAATAATGAAATATATGGTTATTACATTTACTTTCTTTATTCCATCTTTTAAGCACAGCACATTGTTCTCTTGGTGTGATCTTTACAAGATGCTCATTTTCGGGCAAATACTTCCCTATGATTACCTCTTTTCTTTTTCCTTGAATTGCTGCTATACAAATAAAGTCTTCTTTGTAATGCAGGACCTCAGTGAGGTCTCGTCCAGACCTACACAATTACAACAAGCGGCTTGGAAACATGATCAGAAGGTATCCATCTATCAGATGACCTGCTCTTACAGTTAGCGTTGTGCTAACATTCATTTCTTTACGATTCCCATAATAATAACACGTCGTAATTGTCAATGTTCTTAAGAAATGTTTTTCATATTGTTATAATCCAGACAGATTTATGTGGTAATCCGCAGTAATACTTTCATTCGTGTTGATGTGCAATTCTGTGGTTGGAAAACTCATTTCAGTTTGATAGCGAGATGAAGAAATATACGGGTCAGAAGTATTTAGTAGCTTAGTACTAATCAGAAGGGCTACTAGTAATGCTAACTAATCATTTTCACTTCATTGCAATAATGATAAGCTGATGCACAGATTTGGCATGTTTATTTTTAATGTCTGATGCTCTTCCTAATGCAGCCCCCTATTTATCTTGGCCTAAAATACAAAAGTGACTGATACAGTGGTGAATAATGACCAAAGTGCATAGCTTACAAAATTACATTATTACATCAGCAGAAACTTTTTATCCACAGCGACTTACAGTTATGACTGAACATGATTAGGGGCCTTTCTCAAGGGCCTAACAGTGTCAACATGACAAAGTGGCTTGAACAGACAACCTTCCAATTACTACTATAGTACCTTAAGCACTGAGCAATCATTGCCCTCAATAATGTTATTGTTGTCCTTGTTCAAGGGCTTAACATTGATTCCACGGCAGAGCTGGGATTCAAACCCACTAGTCCAAAGATCAACTGTCTGAATGGTGTTCCAGACAGAATAATAACCAGAACAGAACTCATTTGCGAGCCATTAAAGAAGAATGCTAAATAAATATTCATGCCAATGGCTTCGGAATCGGATGTTTGAAAAGGTCACGGTCATGTGTGGAGAGTAAAAGATGCATCTTTAAACACACCGGTGTGTGTTAGTGAGACCTAAACACAGCAAAAAAAGAGAGACAGAGAAAATAATGGATTTAGATGATTTGTTCCTATTTGTTTGGCTTTGTAAACTTTGTGTTCCGGTATTTTCCAGCTGTATCATCTTGTCTCTTGTTTCTGGTCTTCATTATCTTGTTATCCAGTTTCTTGTGTTCCCAGAGTATTTTGCGGTCCTGACCTCTGTCGGCTTGTTTTCGACCTTGAGTAATAGATACATCTCTGCTGGCGCTGTGTCTGGCCCTGAATTGTCAGTTTTAATGACCGCAGGCTTCGGAAAACCCCAATTAAAACCGGCACAATGATAAAACGTTCACATTGGCCTTTATTAGCGGTATTAATTTAATGTTCTACAAAGTGTAAAAGCTTTGAAATACGAGTCTTGATCTTGAACTAATCAGGCCAAATAAAGAAAGCAGAGCAAAAGCAAACAGGGAGCTTTTTGTAAGTACGTAGCTTCACATCGACAGTCTCAATCCGTCTCGAGCGGTGTGTTCAATTTAGATTACGGCTGGCGTGGGTCTTAAGAAAAAAACAAACACGAACATAAAAGGCGCACTGATGAAAGAAAGCTGAGGATTAAAACAAAGAATAATCCGTCATACCTTCACAGATAACGCTGATGCCTCGTTTGACCTCGCCGTGCCTCTTTGGGATGTGGCTTCCCTTTCCAGATGCTCTCGTGAGATTAGCAATATTTTTTCAAATCAATAACGGTACGAATTTAATTATTTATCCAGGATACTATTTCTGCATTTTGCTCGTTGCATTCTTATGTTCTCCGTGGCATTAAATATTGACCAGAGCAATAGATATTTTCATTATCTGTGATCTTTAACAAGTGTATCGGCTCACCGTAGCTAACTCACGAGCCGGCGAGAGATCTACTACATCAATACGCTGAATATCCTTCTTGTAAAAACAAAAGCTTTCTCCTTTAACATTCACCAGATTTGCAGAGAAACACAATATTGATTTACATCAGTGTTTTTCAACCTTTTCTGATTCTGCATCCTTTTATCCCTTTATCCTTATCCAAGCTCCTGCCACAGCTACATTAGCAGAAATGATTATTTATTAATAAGTCTTGGACTCTTCTTCACTATGTTCTGTACAATTTGTTAATTTAACAGTAACATAACTAATACCAAACATAACTAACAAAACTTTTAGAACAATGTAGGACCACTATCTTGTTAAAGTTCATGACTGAATATTTGCTCATATTTTGATTTGTACTGTTAGAATAGAATTCTACTTTATTGTCATTGCACGTGTCGCAAGTACAAAGCAACAAAATGTAGTTTAAAATAAAAAAATATTTTAAAAAAAGCTATAGTTAAAATATAAACTATAGAATAAATATATATCAAAACAAATGAAGCAGAGGGCGCGGCAGCCAAATTGGGTTTCATTCAAATTTTGTTTGTGTCTATATGTGTATACGTGTATATATAATAAATGCTTTATTTTATTTCTGAGGTAGACGTGATTAATTTTGAATGAAGCCCAACTGCAAAACAAGTTATTTGTAAAAATGAAAAAAAAGCAATAAAACATTATTAAATTAAGATACCTAAGTAATATTATTAACTAAATTACAGTACTGGTCTCCTGCACATTACTTAATTTCTTTTTTCGGTTTTATTATTTTTTTCTTTTGAAATATTAATTTATTAATAATAATAAAATATATATATTTTGTGTGTATGTCTACCTGACATGTATCTATCTATCTACCTATCTATCTATCTGTCTGTCTGTGTCTATCTATCTATCTATCTGTCTATCTGTCTATCTGTCTTTCTGTCTGTCTGTCTGTCTGTCTGGCTGTCTGTCTGGCTGTCTATCTATCACTCTGTCTGTGAATCATTTAGATGTTTTCCATCATGCAGATGAACTATAGATGGTACAGTAACAATTTTGACAGCTCGGGTGTGTTGGAGTTTTTGCACAGTCCAGTCATGTGGTCTGAACGCGGCGGTTCTCAGATTTCCTAAAAGATTATTGCAAGTCAAAGCTGTGATACCATCGCTGGTAAAGTTACACAGCGACCGTACACGGTAACCTTCAGTTGTATCCGGTGGATAAACGTTATATTTAGCATTTGCAATAAAATGTGAATGAAGGTGAATGTGAAAGGTCACTTAACGGTAACGTGGATTTAATCACTGTTTTAAATCACTCTTATATACAGTAGCTGCTTGAATATAGATGCAAATCACTGTCAGATCCTAGCAAGAAGGTCCTGAGTTTGATCTGGAGACAGGTCCTTGCTTCCCTCAGGAGCTTCGTTTTCCAAAAAAAGTCCAAAAACATGCAACTGTATTGAGTCAATGTATTGTCCAATAGAAACATACACAGTACTGTATTGTTCCTATTACCACATATAGAACAGTGGGATTTTACTTCACTAGCACACCAGGGCAGAGAGTCCTGAACTTCCTGAACATTTAGGGTGCAACACTAGTGCCGGGTCCAACAGCATAAATAGGCAGGGGGGTGGGTGCCAGGAAGCGTACTGACTATATAATTCTTAACTCCACATGGGCATCAATGAGCCTTGAACGCTGGTTCAATTCCGAAAGTCAACAGATCTCTTGACTGCTCTTTGGATACCGGGGTTAGGGCTGCCCACTGAGCTCACTGCTGCCACCTAGTGAAAGTTCACTAGTGTGTGTATAACTGTGTTTCAATGCATAGATTGGATTAAATGCAGAATAATAATTCCTATATGTGTAAAAAAAAAACACAACAGTGAAAAGAATATTTTTTATCGTTCAGTTCAATTCATGGGTGAAGTGTATCGTTACATCTTTAGTTATCTGTGTCTGTATTTTTTTTTTCGTGTGACGTGATTAGTCTAGCTATTATTTATGCCTATTATTACGGCCCCCATCTTCAACAAGTGCTTAAACTTGACGATTTAAGAAATGTCCTAATATGAGACATTGAGTCAGCCTCACCAATCAGAACACATAATGATACTTTTTTTCATGACCGCGTTATAATACTGAATCCGTGAGGATATGATAAGCAATCTTCTGCCCCATTTAGCCAGGCTCTATTACCCTCTCACCACACCCTGATGGGATCCTGATTTCTGTCCCCTCGGTGAAATGGCTGATGTGTATTGCCCTTGGATTGACGATTTCGGAGCTCTCATCAGTCCTCCCTCGCGCCACAGTGCTGATTCACGTCCTCAGGATAGGAGACGCTGATCAAAGCCAGTGACACCTTGAGAATCCCAGCCGGGAGCTGAACTAGCCGAATTGCTGCCGTTACACCCACCCGACCTGTAATGCCTCACTGCAGGGAGGCTCAGATTAGAACCTGCTCTGTAAGTGCTGCAGGTATAAGAGAACTTTATTTAGGCTGAGAGCGGAGGTCAGAAACGAGCTAATCTTTAGATTTAGAGGACTTTCCAGATAACTATAGCATTAGTCTTTGAGCCAGATAAATCTGACATCGTTGTTAAAATCTTAACTAACTCACGGCTCTATAATCGGCTCTATATACCGTTAATATTTAGCAATTTAGCAAACACATCATCTTACAGCTGGAAGTTCCTGGGTTTGATACCCAAACTGGAGCGGTGCAAATCTTTTCTGTGTAATTTGTTTTTTGCTTACTATGTTTGTGTGGGTTGCTGACTGGCGCTAGCCACTAGGATGCATAAACCAGTGCATTGTAGTGACGATTCCAAGCCCAGATGAATAAGGACAAGCTTAGTCTTGGGGTATTTCCTTAACACAAGTCTGAAAAACAACCTGGATATTCTACAGTAGCCTCGAATCCTAATATAAAGGCAGTTCCATAGGAAACCTGTAGGAGAAAAAAAAAACCCTTAAAACTCGATTCATATAGCTATTGCTAATGAAGTTATGGATATTCATTTTAAACAGCAGAGACCGCTGCCTCTATTCACTACATTTATTTATTTATTTGTATAAAAAGATCATCAAATATACAGATATAATTTAATTCAATGTTCTACTAGGAAGTACATCTTGCAATGTGCAATATTTGGATCGAACACTTCATGTGCAATCTAAAATTAAATAAAAAAATTGCAATTATTTGTCAAAATATGATTTTTCCGTTGTCTTTTTTGTCTGTGATTATATTATTAATAATCATATAGATTTGCCGTTTTTCTACTGTGGGACTAATAATGGGTTGTCATATCTTAAGATAGCTTAAGACAGATAAATAAATAAATAGAAAGAAAGTTGGTCATAATCTGTCTTCAATTGTATTATTTATAATTAATTATTATTTACATCTTTTTAAAAATTATTTTATTGTTGGAAGAAAAGAAACGTATTGCAAACCCAATATTATGAATGGTATCGCATCGTGGGTGGAGGGTTTTGTTACCTCTCTAAACTTAAACCCAGCTCAGTACCATCATGACTGGGCATGAGTAGATTACCAGATGCCAGCTTTGCACTAGGAATGCAAATGAGCGCTTCTGGTTCTTCTACCAATGGAACGTTTGCAGACTCCCGTGTGTAAGATGAGTAGCAGAAACACAACCCAATGACCCAAACACCACCTGCTCCTGCTGGGGCTAATCGAGCGTTTTATTACCACGCGTCCAATGAGAGCGGCTGTCTATTCAAGTTCGTAAGAAGGTTCGAGAGCTAACCTTTTCAGCAGGTACTGCCGGTGCCAATAAAGCTGGAAGCGCTTTAGCATTTATGGTGGTACTACGGAAACACTGATATTTAAAAAAAATAATAAAAGTAAAAGACCCTTGGATAAGTGGTCTAATTTGGCACTGGGGGAAGATGAACGGTTTCAAAAGAGTATGACGCCTATTAGAAGTAGGATTGAGAACATATTTGGGTAGAGATTCATGCAAATCTGAGAATGGATTCATGGATGGATGGATACGCCAAAAGTCTTTGCATAATACATGGTACTATTTTATTGTAAATTATAAGTCATTTGAATTCTTCAGTCTATACAAGAACAGAATAGAATGCCTTTATTTGGTATTACACATATGCAGATGTTCAGTACAACACAATTTTGTCTTTCCATATCCCAACTTGTTTGGAAGTTTGGGTCAGAGTGCCGGTTAAAACTAGAACTACCAAACCGCTGCCATTTGGCAATTATTCCTTTAAATCCCAAAAAACTACCATTTGGCAAATGTGAATATCTCTTCTCGCCTCCAGTGTTATTTAAATGAGGCCATTACATTTGCAAGGAGACACTCTACTACACTCTACAATCTTCTCTGGAACAAGTTGGTGAACCCCCACCCCCCAAAAAAGTCAACATTACCAGATGCCATTTGGCAGCCTCTGGTAGAAAAAAGGGTCATATGAAAATCCGGGTAGTTCTAGTGTTACAGATATCTAGGCCACATTTTCTAAAAAAGTTCTTTAAGACACTCATGTCATGGCAGGGTCACATTTTAAAGACAGATTCAACAATTCAACATTTCCATATATTCATCATACTGTCATAACTAAAGTAATGAAATCAATGTAGTTCTGCCAACCTTGAATACATTTTATATGCAACTGTTCAATAAGTCTATGGAAACTTATTCCACCTGAAAATTATAAGAAATAAAAGTAAACAGAAGACATTCTTAGCAAATAACTAACGAAATATATATTAAATAAAAACAACTGTGCAAAAATACCACTTATATCAAAGTCTGTGTTCAACATACAGACAAAAACGTCTCTGTAACAAATCCTGCCACAGGAGACTTATGTACGCACTACGCAACACGCAACAATGAGTACGGAAGCCACAATTAGCAATAAATCTCAATGCCCCGTGATACTAATAGCTTTAGTTTGTTTCATGTTTTACAACATAAAGAATGTATTTCTTACAAGACAAATGGTCTTTAATAAAGAGACCTAGATATTTAAACTCTAATTGTTACCAATTTTAGTAACTGAAGATCCTTTTGCAATCTGTGTTACTGCAGAAAACCACACAGACCCCGAGCAGAACTGTGAAGAGGTTAGCAACACTGTTGGGTTAATATAGAGCTCAACTCAACATCTCCATTTTACCTTCTAATAACCTTTCCTGAACTGAAGTGTACAGTCAGAGTGAAAATTTAGCACTCCCATTGACCAAAAGCATTCGTACCACTAGGCCAATGTTTTTTCACCCAGTCACCCAGTTACACGCTTATATGCAGATCTCTGTGGCTCAGCAGAATCAACTCCAAGCAAGACCAAACAAACTGCGTACTTCAAAGTACACCACTATTCATTCCCCGAAACAGGTTCGTCACAGCGTAATCTCACAAGTTCACGTGTGTTCAAATCTCATACCTAATGATTGGTTTTATTTAGACAGGATGCTCACTTTTTCTCACCTTTTGCTCAGAGTTTTATACTTAATTAAACACTGATTTGACTTAATTTCACACAATTAGTAGACTTAAGGTAGGTTAAGTAGACTCCACCACAAAAGTTAAATAAAATTTGTCGCCATAAGTTATGAAGAGCAAATTTAATGTTATAATACTTATACAGTATGACTATTACTTATGACAGGTGTCTGATTGAACTTTATATCTTCATCTGTCAGTCAAACACACTCTTACCCCACTCCACCCCCACAAATTCAAATTTGCATCTGGCTGTCTATTGGCTAGAAAAAAATATCCACATACACACGTTCCTTCAGGACAAAGAGCATCAGGGAAAAAGAAACAGACTCAACAGAAGCTTACAGGATTAAAAGCCTCCATTCATCACCATATTACACAACTGGAACAGCACGGTGAGAGATATGGTGACTGAGTAACTGATTGATGGTGTGATTTGCATGTAAATGCTTTCTGTACACCATTTGCATTCTCGTATTCCACAGTGTTTAGTCTTTCTGTCACTGGAGCCTGGAGTGGGCATACTGACTGAACGAGAATGTGTTGAAAGGAACTGTGTGTATAAATTGGACCCGCACACAAACAGTTATACATCACACGCAGAAGAGAACTGAACAATCAAACACATGTGCTGACACTGTAACACAACAGTACAGTGCTATAACAAACACAAGTCTGCACGGCCACACATACACAAACACACAAAATACCTGTACGATTGCTCTTGGTCTCAAGCCTCAGGGAGTTAAGCACCTCATCTTCGTCCTGTTCATCGATTACCTTGCATTGCCTCAGATACGAGGTCAGCTTGCTGGGGCTAATGTAGCGGCACAGAATGTACCGGTTCTTCTCTACATTTTCCCACATCACCTCCTCATCATTTAGAAGGCTTTCAGACCCTCCGTTTTCCATCACGCTCTGATGAGGCCTAAAGTAAAAGAACACAAGTTAGCCAAGCATAACTAAACGAATGTACAGATTTTTTTTGCAGAAGGTGTTCTGCAGTCGGTTGTGATCTCCTGGATAAGCTGCCAGGGCATTCTTAGTGAATTATGGGTAGGTCCTCTTGGGAAGGTACAAATCTCTTTTCTTCATTTGGGGATTTCGGCTCTGATTAGTTGGGAATCAATAACGTTGTGATATGCTAGATTTCTGTAACATGGCAGCTTGTTCATGCTTGGGCAGCTATTTGAGACCTTTTAATCTGTTTCATATTTCTAAACAATTTTTATTTCAAATACACTTAAATTCAACACAGTTTGACAGTTTTTATAGCAGGGTGTAGCAAGTGAAACTGAACTAACAATTGTCAGTTTAAAATAAAATATTACGGCTCAAAGTTTTGTATATCAGTACGTATTTCACCACTCTCCACTGTCGCTCGGTTTACTTTTCAACAAATTACACTAAACTTAAAAAAAATCTGTTGAATTCCATTCAGCCTTTAGCTGTAAATCTACCAAATGAAAGATCACAGAGGCCATGACAGAAGATAAATACCAAGCCTCCAGGTAACTCTTCAAATAACATCAGAATATTTCCTGTGATGTTTATGCACATTCTAACTAACGATGAGGTCCTCATACCTCTTAAAATGAATGATTTGGTTTAGTGTTCGATTTTAAAAGTTTACTTTGAAAAAAATACCAAAACTTCAAAACAAAGTTTGGTCTAATTTGTAAAGTGCAACGAATACAAGAATCTGTTAATTTTGTCATTCTCTTTAAACACTGTAATCAATACGTTGGTACACAGACGTGTTTAGCAGCACAATAACACATCACAACATTTTCTATTAATTACAAAATAATCAATCTGTGTTCTCTATTGTATGACTGTCATTATATAGATCTCCAGGGATTGCTATGAAGGCAGGTAGTCTTTAAAATGCCAATATAAGAACGCTTTTATATTAGATTAGTTATTATATTTTAAATGAGTTTATAATTTCTAAAAGCAATCAAGTTGGTTTGTATTTTTTTGTATTCTTGTCAATTACCTCAACACATGCTCACATTTTTAAACAAATTACAACTCCGAACCTTTTAAACTAAATAAGAATTTAGTTAAAGATTATGTTAATATAATTAACATTGCGGCATGGTGAGTTAGTGGTTAGAACTGTCGCCTGACAGCAAGAAGTCCGGGGCTTTCTGTTGTTGTTGGTTTTTTTTTGCATGTTCGTAGTGTGTATGCATGGGTTTCTGCTCGATACACTGATTTTCTCCTACAATCCAAAGACATGCAGTCTAGTTAATTGGAAATTTCACTTTGTTTATTTCAGTACCCTGCAACAGACATTGTGTTCTTTCGTTTACAATTTAGTGCCAGTATGTTGGATTTTTCTTTTGCTATTTCAGACAATTTCTTCTGTCTCACTGACTCACACAACCCATTTGATTTTCATTTCTGCTGTCTTTTTCTATAGAAAGTTTTTTATCCTGACACATTGGACACCTTCTTTGATCCACCATTATGTTCCCCGCCCATCTAGTTTCAGTCCGCACCAAACTTTAGACACTTCACTGGACAATTGCCACATTCAGTGTTAGATTTTTGTAATCTATTTTCTTGTCTTAATGACCAAATTTTTACCTGTCGCCATTCTTTTAAAATTATAAACATTTAACTAATTGTCTTTTACAATTTAGCATTAAAATAATGTAAAAGTTTTATTACATTTATTTGGTGTATGTGTCACTATAGCAGGAAAGAAACTGATGCAAATTTTGACCCTTTTTTTTGCTGTGACTGTCATCATTTGACAGACACAAGCTAATAATCAGTAAACATATAGCATTGCTGTTTAGCTAATAGAAATGCTTTAGGTTTCCCGGGGTTTAGACTTGCAGTGCTCTTTATAGTTGTATTTATAGTTATATCCTTATTTACAATATACCATTACATCAAGGGTTTCTTGTTGGATTAAAATTGTAGCACTCGTGAGATTGCAGTGAGACTTGATTCAGGGAGCTGACGTGAACTCATGAAGTCATTTTAAGTCATAAATGCATGTAAATCTCATCTACACTCACATTTATCATAAGGAGATCACATTTATAATATGGATGCATCTTTTTACATCTCCTTAGTATAAGTATAAAACAGTTCATTGTTAAAGAATCAACTACAGGAAAAACAAACTTGCCATCACCTAAGGTATATAAAGAAATGAAGAAGCCAGAGTCACAAGATTCCTTACTAGAGACATTAAATATCAAAGCAAATTCTGAAAAAAGTGACATATAGACCATCTTCAATTCCCATCCTGCAGGAAATCACCAAATGCTTTTTTGACAGAACCAATTCTCCAACTCTTTCAATCCTTTTATTGTAAATAAAGCATATCTGGGGTGCAATGTTGTCATTTCCGACATGCAACAACCTATATGAAAATTGAGAAGAAATATTAGGATCAATAGCCTAATATTCAAAAAGCAAGAACATGTCAGTTTCAAAATATTATGCTGCCTTTCCCATAAATACATAATACATGTCCCTAATGTAAGTGTATATTACTGTAGTTACGTGTATATTACGCATATATTTTCTGGTCATAAAACAAAACTGTGTGTTAACTGGTCACCTGTAGGTACATAACCAGTGCATTGTCTGTCCACTTGCAGCTTCTCTCTCTTCAGCTATGCAAATGAAATAAACGATCTGATAACAACTTTTATTTACCCTCCCAAACTATTTGCATGTTATTCTATCCCTGTGGACTGTGCATGTTGAGGTAGTACCTGAACTTCCTCTTTTCCTTGCACCATGGACATGATTTTAGAAAAACACTGACTAGATACAGGTTTCACTAACTCCTTTAACTTATATCTAGGTTAAAGCGAAACTGTTAAACTGCACAATATAGTATTGTAACAACATGACGTGTTTTAAATGCTTCAAATTAAACAAATAGACATGATGTATATTACGATCATAATTATTATGACCAGATATAATGTCGATTTTATATAATCAATGCCCTATAGTGAATTATATGCAGTATGATGGCAGGATCAGCTGGCAGCTTGAAGAATACAAGGCCTTCTACGACAACTTTTGGTTTAACATTATCATCCATTTAAGCATGGGAATTTTAAGCAACAACAAAAAAATACAGTATTATTTTGCTCAGAAGTCAGGTGTTTATATAATTCAAATATGCATAATATATATTTAATATATTATTATATAATAACATTAGTTTACATGCTATACTGTAACAACCAGCCATCATTTCGGTTCTATCACTGCTCCCCCTGGCTTCCTTTGGCTAGATGGTGGTGTTCTTTTGACCATGCTTTTGTAGATTTTCAGTCATTGTATTGCTCTGCTTTGGTTACATTATGAATATGTATAATAACATATACACTTAAATTAATGATTCATTTAACATTTAAATGAATGTTAATCAAGATTTTATGCTTTATAAAATAAAACAAGGCCTCATAACCATATGGAGCTACCTTTATACTAAACTACGATCATATCTGATCTCTGTGCGTGTGTGCGTGTGTGTGTGTGTGTGTGTGTGTGTGTGTGTGTGTGTGTGTGTGTGTGTGTGTGTGTGTGTGTGTGTG
>JAOTRQ010063813.1:0-13223 GCA_028565875.1 Hoplisoma paleatum
ATGGTAGGATGGATGGATGGTAGGATGGATGGATGGTAGGATGGATGGATGGATGGTTGGGTGGTTGGATGGATGGTGGGATGGATGGATGGATGATAGTAGGATGGATGGATGGTAGGATGGATGGATGGTAGGATGGATGGATGGTAGGATGGATGGATGGATGGTTGGGTGGTTGGATGGATGGTGGGATGGATGGATGGATGATAGTAGGATGGATGGATGGTAGGATGGATGGATGGTAGGATGGATGGATGGTAGGATGGATGGATGGATGGTTGGGTGGTTGGATGGATGGTAGGTAGGATGGATGGTTGGATTATTGGATGGATGGTAGGATGGACGGATGGATGGATAGTAGGATGGATGGACGGATAGTAGGATGGATGAATAGATGCTTTATTGATCACAAAAGAAATGAAAGCATTAATCTTATGTTACGAGTCCGTCATTATTGTTGATGTACATTTTTTTACATCGTCGTTAAACCCGAGTGTCAATAAAAGCTCTTGTCATTTCTCTTCCATGACAACACGCAGTTCGGGACACCGGACAGAAACATCTGAGATTCCTTCTGATAGCAGGTCGTGTTGTGTTCTGACCCCCATTCACTGATCAGTCATGGATTGTGGAAAAATCACTGGATTGCAGAAGATCCAGCTGTGCAATCTGAACTGTGCAGCGAAAGTTTTGTAGGCTCACATTATGGGTCACATTATTATCTGTAGGAGATGAAAAATGAATGTGAACGACCAGTCGTTGCAGAGAGAGAGAGTGAGAGAGAGAGAGAGAGAGAGAGAGAGAGAAACGGGTGGACGTTGTCTACTTCAACTATACAATGTAAATAACTTTGACACATGTGAACGTAGAAATGTACTTTATTAAATTCGTTATCGATTTTACGATGACTACTCTAAAAACAGACCAGGACCAGGTGTCGCTATGGCAACCCAGGATACTGTCGATGTGTAAAGCCACGATGCGGTTCATTCGTAATGCTGACAGGGTTCACGGTGAGGACCTACTGACTCGCCGGGTCACTAACTGAACGACAGACAGAGCAGCGTAAGAAATGTGGAAAGGGAAACGTCCCTACTAACAAAACAATCAAAGACTTCGGGTTCGGGTGTATGTGGGCGTTGGATGAGGACATTTTAAACATCTTTTATAACGTGGATAAGTCCGGTAGTAAATAAGGTGCGATCTGATGGTTTTCCCTAGTGAAACACCCTGTATATGTGTTAGTTGCTCTGGTAACGAGCGTCGACCAAATTCTGAAAATCTAATTCTAAAATATTTAATCCCCCCCTTACCCCATTGCGTCTGATCAGACCTTTCTAACTCTTCTTCTCTTCTTCGTGTCCGCAGCTCACTCATCCCGTCCGATCCGTAGGAAACGCTTCCAACAGCGGCCCCGCGAGGGAGCGCAGACCCGCCCGACCGTCCATCACGGGGCATTCTGACCCAAACCCATCAAAGGAAGAAGAACTCCACGGTGACGGATCAGCTGTAAAAGATTTCCCCCAGCGCAGAGTCGATGCTCCTCACACGCCCGGCCCGTCCCACATCCCCCGGGCCGTGCTGGCCGGCAGCTCTAGCAGCCTCTCTTCAGAGGGCGAGAGATGCCCCACGCCGCGCTCGTCCTTCAGCGGGAGGCTGGGTCAGCCGCCACGTGGACCGCTCTCTCTACACATGTACAGTCGCAAGAACGTCTTCCTGCAGCACTCGCTTTACACGCCCGAGTTACAGCAGCTCGGCCAGCAGGACGCTTGAGATACACACACACATATACACACACACACCAAGCATCAGTCTCACTCCCACTGCCGCAGCCTCACCCCGGGGCACACACACACACATGACTGTACAGTCTTACAATCACTGCTTTTGGTTTTCTCTTGAGTCCGAATTTGGGTTCTGTGGAGTAAAGGCTCGGGGTCGGGGGATTCGGACCTGCACGGGTGGAACCGGTCATGCTGATGTGTGTTAATGAAATGAATCTGGTTTACACTTACCTGGTGCTCACTGCTGAAAGACCAAAATGACAGAACTTTCATCCAGCAGGGTGGTGGTGGTGGGGGGTAGGGGTTGTTGTTTTTTTTTTTTTGGGAGGAAAGGGATGTGGTTGGGGTGGGGTAGGTCAGGGTGGGGTGGTATCATTGTAACTACTATCATTAATAGTAGCGCAACTTCTGAGCTGCGTCCGAAATGGTGCTCCCGGGAACGTTATAACCTAGTGACTAATCGACTAGGGAAGATTAGTGCTGCTCTAGGGGGCGCTGTATGAGAGCTGACCCTGCGCTCGGACCGCAAACGCCCAAACGAGCCACCACGAGGCAGTTATAATTATTTATTTTACATTTTTTAAGAACAATTTGGTTCTTTTTACTCATCTGACTCTGGTTTAACCATCAATCTGCGGTAGTCAGAGTTGCCAGATTGACTGTTTTTATGCCAAATTGGAATGGAGCAAACACGCTTTGGCTGGTAGACAAAATTTTGGGCTTGTTTGTAATAATTTTGGCGGCTTAAAAGATAAATAAAAAGGGTTCCATCATAAAGCAGCTGGAATATAAATAAGGATGCTTTCCGCCACCTTTCTAATCAGTTTAAAGTAATTCGAGGTTAAACATCTTTCCGTCTTTGTGTGTTTATTCTTCTTTACTTTACTTAGTAGTGTAAGGTGTGGGTATGTAAACCATTGGTCCAATCTGGCAACCAGGCCTCCTGATGGAATTATGGGATACATGAATGGCCTGGAAAGTTTCTCTTTTTATCTACTCTGTATTTGGACGTAGATTTTAATCATTTATTGGACCAAGGTGACGTACAGGACGGTTGCTGTATACAGTCTGAGCGATGGGGGTCAAGGGTCTTGCTCAAGGAGCCCAACAGCAGCGTCCTTGCCATCTTTCAGAGTACTAGTCCTGTAACCTGACCACTAGTCTCATTGTAATGAGAATGGTCAGAGTGGGTCAGTACAAGCACATTCTGTTCGGTTGGGAGTCTGTTTAGTGATTTCGGACGCAGCTCGAGTCTTTTTAGGAACTTGACAAACGTCACTTTATTCTTTTTAATAATTTTGAAGCAGGCAAGATGAGAATCGTTCGTCTGCGATTACATTCGGCTGAACTTTTACCCGGAATTGAATTGAGTGTAGAATAGAAGTCAAATGACAAACCCAATATTTATCATTTATTATAATTCATTATCATTTATAATATTTATTGACAGATCTGAACTAGTTCGCTGGTCATCGCCATGGCTACACGATGCGGCGTGATGTCAGTGAACCTGTAGTGATGCTGATTTCACACACACACACACACACACGTCATGAAATAATACCAATAGAAATTTAAATTAAATTATTGCGATAAAATTATTGTTTCTTCCCTTTCGATCTAATTTGCATTTTCAGCATTTAGCAGACGCCTTTATACAAAGTGACTTTGATTACTTACGTTAAACAGTTTGAGGAATTAAGGGCCTCGCTCGAGGGCCCGACTGCAACGACCTAGCATGGGTGAGGTTTGAACCAGCGTCTTCGCATTACTTATCCTGTACCCTAACCAACAAGCTACGGCTGCCTATGTGAAACATTACCCTCTAGTGGAGGAATCAGTAACATATAGACTAGGGCTATTTAACACTTTTGGACATGCGCCCCCTTCTGGTGCTTATTTTAATCAACCCCATCACGAATTAACACTAGCAGAGAAACCACTGACGAGCTTCATGAATAGTATGTTGTACACGACATGCATATAAAATATGATTATACATATATAGACGTACACATATTTCTCCTCCGGACACAAACCTATTTATTTCCCTATTTATCCTGGCATCGTAGTGCAGGTACCTACAGGAACCTTCCTATTAATGTCTCCAATAAACTTAATGACTGCTTGTTCTTAGACTGGAAGGAAACCAAAGGAGGCCGAAAAGGAAACCACATGGTAAGAACATGCAAATTTACCTGCCCTATCTGGGACTCGAACCCAGGACCTTCTGGCACAAAGTCTTCAGTTTGAGTCTCCGGTTTCCTTTCCACAGACGGAGTTTTTTCTGTAGGTACCTAACCACTAGGATGCATAGATTAGTACATTTTAGCGTCTGTCCTAAACCCGGATAAATAGGGAGGGTTATTCACACATTTATCTTCACTGTAAGACCCTAATTTTAGGTTTTATTTTTTGATAACGAGCTTTTTCAGACCGTGCAGGATGATATTAGACGTATATGGAGGCAGCAAACCTCCTAAAATCAAATCCGTATCCATGTACAGAACTCTGTCAGGAGAACCTCGATCCATTCCCGAGGGTTCTGTGCACGTGTTGGCATCCCAGAATCCTCTGGAGGATGTTTAAATCTCCCAACGCTCATTAACCTTCATTAATTGCATGCAAATTGACCTCCGTTTGAAGTAGATTGTGCTAAAAAAGCAACGCCGAGCCTGTTTGTACAGTGACGAGAGTGTCGAATCATTTACAGTTCACTGAGATTTGAATCGTCACGTCGCTGCCGAAGTCTCGAGGAATTGATACGGTCGCACTGTACTGCCAAAAGTATTCACTCGCCTGCGGTCATACACACGAACCCGAGTGATTCTCAGTTCTCTGGGTTCTCTGGGTTCGCCTTTCCCACCTTTTTGGCGCCGCTGATGTTTGATTCGAAGACCCCCCACATCTCCTTAAGGGTCTGTCTAACGAGTCCTGTTACTGCTATGGAAGCACCAAAGTCATTTTATTCCCACTAAGTTGGGAGCATGAAATTACGAATTCTTTATCTTGTTTCTTGACGTTCCGATGGACATCCGCTGCTCTAGAGTCCATTGGTTGTGTGCTTTAAGGCTTCTCCACACTCGCACTTCTCCATTGAATCGGCGTCGCCGTGACGTGATCCCTTTTTCAACCCCGTCAGGGACCTCCAAAATCTTCTAAAGATGAGTATCGATGCAGACCATGAGCAAGAGCACACTTGTAGTTTAAGTGTTCGCTCGCTGCATATGGTGGTCCTTCGATCTTTATGCTCTTTGGTTCATGATCCAACATCTAAGAACATTCGTTGTTTAATTTCGCTCAGCTTAAACCTCTGACGAGGACTGATTTGTCCTCGTATACGACTTCGCTGCTCTAGAAGAAACTATAACAGGAAAACATTTTATTGAGGTGACGTGGCGTCTTGTATCTTTGCACCTCCACGTCTGGCTTGGGTGCACGTTGGTTGACCGAATCCATGCACTCACTCTATACACTGATCTTGAGTTGATCTGAAGGCCACATGTCGTCCACTTTGCTATTTAATCTGCATACGTGGGCGCTTGGTTGGACATTTAGGTGCTCACGATTTATCAACGTCCCAACAGCACCAACTTGGCAGTGATGGGGCTTGAAGCAGCGACCCTCTGATGATTACTAGCCCAGTACCTAGTAACCACTAGACTGTAGAGTGCCGGTTTTATCCACCTGAAAAGTGAGTGAATACTTTTTGGCAACATATTGTACCAAGGCGTTAAAATTATACACATATTTACGGGTGTGGGAATCATTTAGAAACACAAATTCAATGAATCCGATTCGTCGTAAATAAATGAAGGTCATGATTTGGAAGAGTGCCGGGGCTGAAACCCTGAAGTAACATGTTCCCATCATTCAGCAGGTCTGCTCCCCGAGGTCCTTCGTTCCACTTTCAGCATCAGCTGGGAGCTTCTCTCTGTCTCTCTCTCTCTCTCTCTCTCTCTCTCTCTCTCTTTTTCTCAGCCCTACTTCAGGGAGGAGCGAGAAATTTATCCTACTCGCTCCGTCACCATGCTGGGGTCCTCTTGGCTAAACTGGAACAAGCTTATTCTCCGGATTTCCGAATGACCTTGTGAGAAGAGATACCACACAGCCGCTTTAGGCTCTGGTGAGACTGAGCTAGCGCTCACACCGACAGGAGAAACCTAAAGAAGCCCCCGTGTACATCGTTCTCAGCTCGACTTTATAAATTCATCCACCGATCAGGCCAAACATTATGACCACACCGTCCTAAAGACTGTCAGTTCTGCCAAAGCCGCACTTCTTACCGTTCTTTCTATTTAGATGCTGACCACTGCAGACTAGAAACACCTCGCAAGATCTGGGCCCGGTCATCCGGTCATTATAATTTGCTTTATATATCCCACTGACCAACAGGTGCCATGATAAAGAGCTAATCAGTGTTACTTACATCGCCTGTCAGCGGTCATAATGTTCCGCCTGGTCGCTGTATGCTTCTTGTTGCCAACAACGACAACAACACGATGACGTTAAAAACTAAAACTAACCTAGCAAAATAAATCAACGCAAAAAATGAAAACTGATACAAAAGCTGTAGTATATAATTATTTCGGTAATTAAAGCCATCTAACAAGTTGATTAATTTAGATAACAAAAGGTCGATTAATACTTCACCATCTAATAGAAGTTGCCATGACACACAGAGGTTGACTATCGACGAATGTCTTAGGCTAACATCGTTAGCGTCATGCTATTCAAACATGATGCGGTAGCACAAGACGCTAACGTATCAACTATTTATCCATCCATCCATCCATCCACTGAACACTTAAACAGGTCTGTTACACACACACACACACACGCGCAGGACATTATCAGTCTCCAATTGACCTGACTGCATGTCTTTAGACCGTGGAAGGTACCCGAATGAAACCCGAATGATGTCCCCCCCGTTGTGAACTGGAAACGAATCTGCAAATACACAAACCTTGATACAAGTTCCTTAGCAATGCGATTTTATTCATATTTGAATATAAAGAACGATCTAGATCTTCAGTCTCAGGTGAGCATAAAGGACGATTTAAAGGATGATGTAAGCATTTTAATTCAGTCTGTTGTTGTAACCGAGCAACCCCATCACGCCATCGTTCGGTTTACGAAACTGTTGCACTTGTTACACTTGTGCAACTCTACAATTGGATGTTTCTACAGGACCACGACGTCTGAGCAGAATCGGGCTTGGCTGTGACAAGAAATGTAATTGATTTTGTAATTTTTTTTTTTCCAAATCACGGAATATAAACATCATTGTAGGAACATTATTGACTGAAATCAGGCCAAACTTCATTACGATGCACCTTCTGTAATCAACAAAACCTTTAGATTGTTTAATCAACGCTGAATCATTGCATCACGGGAAGCATTTTTTAAATTGTTTATTGAAACTGCTGAGTGGATTTCTGCTTGTGTTTTGCAACATTTATGTGTGATTATTTCTTTTTTTCTGCGTCTGTTGATCACACTAGTAAACGATGATGAGAAGAACGCGCACAAATACCTCTTTATCTCAAATTTTGCATTTTAGTCGACTAGCTTTGCTATTTATTTATTCGTGCGCGTGGTGCGACGTCACGTTACGGCTTTATTTGAAACTTATTTAACATTAATGACGCGCTCGATGTATCGATGCTTGTGTATATCACGCTGAAACGTGTGGGCAGGGTTCCTTTTGATACCGGCACTTCAAGGAAGTGATTTTAAATCATGAACACGATGCTGGAGATGTGATCCATGTCCTCGTGATCCATGTTTTTTCTTCTCTTAATGATTTTCAGTGAATGTAATATATTTAATCGCATTAAAGCATCTGCTTCTTTTACATTTGTCTTCAGCACATACGTCTCGTTTTTCAATTGGTTTGTAGCAAAGAATCATTTCAGATCCACCAAGAACGGCCAATCGGTGTAAAAAAAATTACACTTGTGGGTTTGCTTTTACTTTATTATACTTTAATATACTTGTATAATGATAAAAAAGTTTTGTCCTCCTGACAAACAGCCAATTTCATTTCAGTTTTATCCTCCACTGATTTATCCTTTTAATATTTATAGTTTCTATGTGTTTTTTTTTACCCTTTTCTCCAGTCATATCCGATTCCCCTGAGTTTCTCAGCAAATGCTTTATTACGAAGTGGGTTGCCAAGTATTTCTACATCCCGTAATGTTTATGTGCATCTATAGGATATACAGTTTTCCACATCCCTGATCAACCTAGTGCGTAGTGCGTGTTTTTGGATGGTGGGAGGAAACCGGAGTACCTGGAGGGCATCCACGCTGACACGGGGAGAACATGCAAACGCTACGATGAACCCGGGACTTTTTCCTATATGTCGACTGAGCCATAACCACTAAATCACTGCGCTGTTCTTATTTCTATACAATTCTTTAAATATTTAAAAAAGTGTATCCTTTAGAATTATTTATATTTTAATATTAATTATATTTATTCTTAAAATGAAAATATAATAGTTTACTTCCCAATTCATGCAGTGAAACACACCTGTAAACATATGATGAGCTGGTTACGGGTTTTGGTTTAAGCTGCCCATCAGGAAAGGACACGGTGTGCTCACTGCTGCCCTCTGTGGTAAGTGTGTGTTTTACTGCACAGATTAGGCGTAATGTGGCTCGACGGCTGGAATCTCTCAGATACTGAAAACAAAACCCGATTGTACAAAAATAGTAGAAAATGCATCAATTAAATGGAAAATAATAATAATTTTCCGCTGTTGTTCTTTGTGTTGTGTTAGTGTTATATCGTTAAATTGCCGAACATGAGAAGTATAAAGTAACAAGATTGAATGGATGCAGTTGCAAAATCCACGGCGGTTTGGGATCAAATAAAATAAACCTTTCATGAATGTAATCATTTCTTTCAGCAAACCGTCGTAAATAATGATGAAACCATCCCGAGTCTGTCGTTTTTCATTATCGGCAGTGGAATAACGGCAAAAAAGTGTAAATGAAACAATCTAAGCAATGCTAGATCCAAACGGCACCACCGAATGTCATGTTTTTCGATTGAAATGTTGATCGGGGGTAGGGGTGGGGGGGTATGAGGGGTGGAACAGGCGGTCGTTATTATGTGATGATTCCTCCTTGTGCTATCACACTGCGCTTCTCAACCTCGGGGCTTCAGTACAAAACCACCAAAGCAAAATCAGACTCCAAACATTCCTCATGAATCCATTTCAGACAAATGAAACATTTCTACCCTCGAACCATGTCTCTAATAGGATATCCTGTGGAGTGGGCACGCTGGCCCTGTATGTTTGGTGTGCTTTCGCGCCAGTTGTTTGCTCGCTTGGGACCGATTGATGTCTTCATCTTTGCAAACATAGGAACCGAAGGACAATTACATACAGCTGGCAGCAATCAAACCGGGATCTCGCTTTCTTTCTTTTTTTATTTAGCCCGGTTGTGTCTGCTCAGGCATAGAAAAGCTGATTCTTGGCTTTCTAAAATGATTCTGGAAATCACTTATTGCATTTTCTGTCATTTATTGCATCACACTCGAAGGCTAAGCGGCTCCGAGTGAACCAGAGTGACGTTATCTCGCTTCCTTTCACCCTTCGACGTCTTATGTTTCGCCTCCTTGGTTCAAATCGAAGTAACCTGCAGGCACGGCTCACGACTCCTAGTTTATTTATCCTGTTAATGAGTAGACCGACGGAAGGCAGGGCGGCGACGGCGGCGTGGCTGTGAGGACCCTGGCGAGAACAAATCTGTGTTGTGGAGCTCTGCGGGAACAGCAGCCAGGCCTGGGAGAGAAGCTGTGCTAATGAAGGTGTGGAGGTTCGAGGAAGGGGGGTGGGGGGTGTAATCACTGCTGCCAACTCTAATTGTATGGGTATCCATTCATGCCATTTCATGAATAAATTAAGAAACGTGCAAATCGACTTTTAATTAGCTAAATGCATCAACAATTTGGTAAATAAACAAAAAAAAATCTGTAAATGTAAAAAAAACAACTGTTTGTCAATTTGTTTTTTGCTAAGCAGGTCATTATTGTTTGTTTTTTTTGATAAGTCCTAGTCGGGGTCGAGGTGGAGCCAATTCTACACCATAAAAAGACGATCCATTAGGCAGCCTGGTGATTTTGAGAAATGGGCTTGTGATTGGTTCGATTCCGAGATTCAACAGGTCATGGCTGAACCTCTGCTAACTGCTCCCAGGGTGCCGTGGCTCGGGCCGTAACGTTTATGCTGGTAGAACTTCGGTGTGTTCAGATTCCTGAAGGTGATCTTGTACCACTGCTTTCTGGATTCGATCCCCAGGTGGGTCAGTCTATGTACCTAAATACACTTTCAGCATTTAGCGGACACCTTCCAAATCAACCTATCCAAATCGACGTACAATTGAGAGTTATGGGACTTATTTAGGGCTCCAATTATGGCAACTTGGTGGTATTGAGGTTTGAACAGACAACCTTCGGATCTGTAGCTCAGCACCTGAGCCACTAAGACATCCCTGCACCTATGTTTGTGTGGGTTTCCTTTGGGAGCCAGAATAAGTGGTAATACTGAATTACTTAATTGTGTGTGTGTTATAAACTCCAAAACCCTCAGTCACTCAAAACAAGGACTATCAATGTATCTACCATAGCTAGGCCCGGGAAAAGTGTTAGTCATTCATACACACGGCAATTTATGATCATCTAAAAATAAAACGAGATTTTTTAAAATACAGTAAGTCCAACCAAACTGGCACATCATTGCAGAAAAGAGCATCCGATGTGACATGCCAGCTCTCCACCAGTGCCAAGCCTGGAGGCTTCATCCATACATGACATCAAGCGAGCACATATGGCGCTGACAGAATGTATGCACGGAGTTCTGCTCAGCGTTATACTACCACAGAAAAGCCTCCAGGCGACGAGCGAAAGACGGCGTCCAGCGTCCCACACGGGTCCTGCGAGAGACTGCGCTGCAAACAGGACAATAATCCCTGGAGGTGAAAGAAAAGCCCCCCAAAAAACATACACAACTGAATCTCTTAAGAATAATGACTGACAACTTTTACAGATTTAAAGCACAGCCAGTTTGAAGTCGAGTCATAAACGGTGTCGTTAAATTTACGACTTAAGATAGATAAAATTGTCACTACAGGACAGTTACGACTCGATCATGCTGGGAAAGAATCCAACCGCTAAAATCATCATTCCTAATTCTGAAGGTTTCATGTATCCACCTGAACTAAGTGATGTAGAGACTGGATAGTATTAGTCGTTTATTTTTTACACAGTGTTGTGCACCATAAACTATAACACTTGGGTGTCACTGTTTTGTTATACAATCAAATCTAATCGAATCAAAGTTTATTTGTCACATACGTAGTTATACACAGTAACAACCAGCAGTCAAATACTTTATAACCGCTCCATCCCAACACTCGAAATTACAGTTAACAAGCTAAAAATAGATTATAATTGAAAACAACAATTGTAAGTTACTGTTGTTAAAGTGTCTTAGTGTCTATGAATTTCCTGTGAGGAACTGGGTTCCTCACTCCTGATTGGTACCGCCCCCCACCCAGTCACGCCCCTGTGTAAGCCTTGATCTCGCTCACCTGTTCCTGATCTGTTAATAATCACCCACACTATATATAGGGACTCTGCCCTCCGGTTGAGACTGGATTCTTTGTGATCTTTTGGGTTCTCTGTGGTTACTCCCGGTGTCATTCGTGGTCTACTTGGACGATTGGCGAATTCCTTGTGACTTCCCTGTGGTTGTACCTTCCTTCGTGCTCACCAGCATCAAATAAAGCTCTGGTGAGTCCTCGTGGTGTGTTGTGGCATTTTGTAAGCGTTCCTAAAAAAGCGATCCCCAACATTTCCAGGTATTGATAAAGTGTCGGAAGTGACCATAAAGTGACAGTGCTAATAAAGTGTCCCAGTGTTGATAATAAAGTGTCCAGGTAGTAGTGAAGTGAAAAAAGAATTCAAATCAAAATCAAATCAGATCATTCGAGCTAATTAGTCAAGATTTACTCAATCTTATAAAACGTTCAGATGCATCATGTACATAATGTGCATGTGTGTATTTATTTTGAATTATCTTGTCCTTTCATGGTGTACATGTATTTCTTTAGTGTGTGTGTGTGTGTGTGTGTGTGTGTGTGTGTGTGTGTGTGTGTGTGTGTCACTTTAGTTGAGTATAGTACTGCTTTATTGGCTTAATGCATGTCTGGAAAAGAGCTAGAACTTTTATATCATGTTTTGGTTTATTTATGGTGGGAAAAAAATTCCACAATTGGCCACCGGGCTGGACTCTGGACATACCTGCTTTACACAATTGTGCCTTTATCTGCGTTCTGTGGCCAGTTCGCTCTTGGTTTAGACTTCTAAATCTCAGTGGGTTCACAAAACATGTTGTTTACATATTGTTATGACCTCATACAAAGCAAATATCAAACCTGGTCCTAAAGATCTTGAAGATCCAAGATCTCTGGGACCGACATTATATTCCACATTAATCATGACCAGGTCTTTCCACTCATGTATGTTTCATGCATAGTTATTAACTTTTATTTTCTTGGAAATGCTTAACCGTTCAATTTCCAATCCGATACAGTTAAAGCAAGGTGACCAAGGTTAGCATGGTCAGTGTGCCAATGCATGAACAAACCAAACACAAGTACCATTCTCCTTAAAGTATTAATTAACTTTCTTTTGCAAGGGCGAGGACGCCACCTTCGTCACCGTTTGTGACAGACTTGCAAGGGTAGACAGAATGCAAGAAACGGCTCATAAATGGAGTGCGTAAATCACAATTACAAATACTGCTGCATGGATGATTTCTAATTAGATTGCAGGCAATAATTAATATAGCCACTACAAAAAGTATATGTGATATATAGAAAATTAATACAACTTACACAGTTTAATAAAAAAGCTTAAATATTTGTGGGTATGTGCACAAACTGGACAAAAAAATTATATGAATAGAAACCATTTAAATTGTATGAGGTACATATAGTGCTGCTTATAGTGATAAGGTGAAATGGAACGATCTAGAACGGTCGCTTAATGTCCCGGTAGTGATGTCACTATAACCTCAGAGTTAAACAAGCATCTCTGTGACCCGTTCTAAGCTACAACAGTATTTCTTTGAATAAACGACCAGGATTCTAATCATTTCCACGACTCGAACTTTCCAAACACATTCCAATCCGAATTCAGTTTCCAGATAATTTCTTAAGTCTTTTATTTTCTTGGCATCAGTTATGAATGTTTATGAATGTTTTTGGTTGAACTTGATGCATCGCTGCTTTCGAATCCTTATCCTCATAAAAACGTTATTAAATCTCTATCTATTCATTTATCATCTGTTTTCCCAGTTCCTGGGGTCGGACGTTAATGTTTGGAGCAGAGTTTTCCGTCCGGATGCCCTTCCTGACGACA
>JAOTRQ010063823.1:0-13222 GCA_028565875.1 Hoplisoma paleatum
CTACTCCGTAAAATGAAATTGCCGAGAAAACTCTGGGGATCGGTAACGGTCCACAGAGTAACCCAGGAGTCCAATTCCACTGAAGGGTAAAATAGAGAGTTAAGACTAAAAGATTTTCAAAATCAATTCCAAAATCAATCATGGTACTGTAGGCCCAGGTGTAAACGCCACTGACGTTTATACATAGGCTATGGCTTTTAAGGTTTTTGTCCTGTATTTAGTCTCATATGATTAAACAAAAGCTTTGTTGTCCATCTATAAATTCTTTGTTTGTATAAAGGGTCTGGACGAGTTAGCCATACTGAACTTGTCAGCCTGTTGTTACTTGTGTTAGTAAACGTGTATTGCTTTTTATAGATATTGCATGTCTAAGTCTGCACACTGCCGCCCTCTAGAGTACACAGTAAATAGGCGCAGTTATAAATTGTTCAGCTATTGCAGCTAATCCGTTTTTAGCTCCTCCGTTTAGCAAGTAGTGAGTGTAATTAGAAAATGGCGACGAGCTAGCTAAACAGCTTGGTTAGCATTGCTAGATTCAAACTCTACTACTGAAAATAAAAATGCTAGTTGAGTTGAATATGGAGATAAAAGTCCATTGTTTTGCTTGTCTTGTGAATCCTTGTATTTCAACCCTTCTGGCTTCATGCTAGTGTCCTATTTCCATTTTAACATCACTGTAGGCTAAATCAGTATAAATTGCACATATTAGGTTGACTTAAAGCTACAGTTTCTGCCCTGTAGACATATAGAATATATTCTTCTATTTCTCTTGAGATTTTCTTCTTGATCCCTGCTTGAGTTTGATTTAAGGACACATTAGTTTGCTTAATGCTTAAGCTATCTTATCGGGTTCCTCTGGGAATGTCAAAAATAATTTGCTAATAGTGACTAGGAGACGCTTTTGTGTTGCCGTGTTGCTGTGTTTTCCTTTATTGTGTTGGGATGACTGGACAAGGTGGACATGAGATATTTTAAATGATGGTTTCTTAGGATGTCATTACTTTGTTTCATTTGATTATTGATTATATACAATTGTACCAACATGTTCTTTCTCATCTGGAACACTTCATTCAGTGTGATTTTTATTTTTATTTTTTATTTTTAACCTTGTTTATTGCTGCTACATCTTAATTGAACTTTTATAGCTTTTTATTGTTTTCATTGTGGCTTTCATTGTGTTTACTTTAATGTAAGGTGTGTTACAGATAAAATGTATGATTATTATCATTATTATTAAATTTTGACCCAGTTAAGCATGCACATTTTAAAATTTATATTTGTGGGCCACTTTAGCTGACCTGTACGTGGGAGTGGAATTCGCTCATTAAACATCCCTGCCAATATGCAAAATATAAAACATGCAAGTGGCATTATAATTACACACTTATCGTTATCTACAGTACAGTGTACAGCTAACTAATATTAGATTGTTCTTGACGTGTTGTGGTGATGTATGAAAAATGTATTATTAACATTTTCAGTAGCATTTTGTTATTGTTGTTAGTTTTTTTTCCATCTCCCAGTGGGGAGTTCAGACTCTCAACACTAGTGTGGAACTAGTGTGGAAACACTGCACCTGGGGGCCAGGTAGCAGTTTAGTACATTGTATTTACTGTATGATTTAGTTTTAGTTGTCAATGCTTCTTGCCATTTTAAAATGCTTTTTAATCATGAGGTATCTTTAATGGTGCTAGTGAATGGAGGCCTCCATTCACACTTTTCCCATGAAGGATGGGCCCTGTTGAGTCAGGTTCCTCTCAAGGTTTCTTCCTGTAATTTTTAGGGAGTTTTTCCTTGCCACAGTTGCCCTCGGCTTGCTCGACAGGGGTTTCTGTTCGTCCTTCATTTTGTAAAGTTGCTTTGAGACAGTATCTATTGGAAAAAGCGCTATAGAAATAAATTTGACTTGACTTGACTTAATGTTTAGCACTGTCCCCTTACAGCAAGAAGTCCTGCGTTCAATTTCTAGGTAAATTAATCTGATGATTTGTGTGTGTGAGCGTTTGTCTCTGTTCATGATTTTAGTGTATTTACTTAATCCTAAATAGTCTGGTAAAACCATGCAAAGGATATAATAATAGTTGGAATAGCTTCACTGTTCAGAAATGAAAACAAGACCGGCTTACTTTTTTAATGTAAATAAATAAGTAAATATAGCATTATTTAAATAGCATCTGTCTGGAGTTCTCTACCAAAGTGCTTTACAGGCAGGGCTGCAGAGGGGGGGAGGTGTACAGGCATCCCCTTTGCTTGTTTTAATAGGGGACCCCCCCCCCTCCCCGTTGCTCTTGTGAGACTTCTGCTTTACCATTAAACAAGTAACATGAAGCTTATTTTATTGTGTGATTTATACACTTTACTATCATCTCAACTAGTTAGCTTAGCCAGGACATCTAAAACGTGCTTCCAATTTAGGGTCTGCCTAGCAAATAAGCGCAGTTGAGTTAGTGTTACACAACTGCATCTTGTTCTGTTCACTGCTCTGATACAGTTCATTTTCATTTAAAAATCGAATCTATTGTAAGTTGAACGTGATCTTGTATAGGTGGGTGTGTAAATGCATCGTTTGCTTCCATGTATGATTAAAAAGCGTAGAATAGTTGAAATCGGGTATGTATTATTGTACTGTGATGTAACAAAAGACAACAACATTTTGGTTGGGTCTGTAATGCCCAAGAAGGTTCCTAAAAACCTTTCCTTCTACCAATTGGGACAAAGTCTGCAAGAGAGAAAACAAAAGAAAAAAGAATGCAGGAAAGAACAATATTGGGCTACCACAATGTCTGTCTTTGAGTAAACAAAAGCCTATTTATACTTTTCCAGCCACTAGACCTGATATGGTGATGCCTTTTTAAAGATCAATCAGCAGCCTGACAAGGTCTGTGTTAGTAATACACAGTAGATACAAACTTAGGGTAGAATGCCACCATCCATAGGAAATATCTTAGGACCTCTTCAGAATATGAAACTCTTCTTATCCCTTTACACACTGATTGTTTTGTTAAATAGACGACCTGTGCCCGTTTATTTTTACTCTAATATTAGAGTTAGCTAGTATTGATAAATTGTGGTGTCTGAGCAAATGATGGCTAATGGTCCTTCTCAAGCGCACAACCTGGCAGTCTTGGGGCTTGAACTACCAACCTTATGATTAGTTTAGTTCCTTCACCAATAGCTCATGGACTGGTGTAACAATGGAATCTGCCAGCAGCCTTTATTTAATTCCATTGTGTTACGCCCACTAAATTTTAGATTAAGGACAACAGAGCTGTTCCAAAGCAACGTGGTGACCACCACTAATATGATGCTGTTCCATGTAGTATAAAATCCTCTGTGCTGCCTTGTTTAACCAGCTGTTGTGACTGATGTGTGTGTTCTGTCTCTCTTAAATAAATATAATTTGTACCAAATAAGTATGAAGTGGCTGCATAAGAGTTCAATATTTTTTGTTTTTGGTTCTGAGGTTGCTCATTGCATATGTAGTGTCTTGATTTCAGATCAGGGGAGGGCAGTGAATGCTTTTGAATAAAATGAACAATATTTATTTAGCATGATTATTTAGCAAACTTCTGACATAACACTGGTAACATCCATGACATGACAGGCGATTTACCAAAAATGTATTTAAAATGTATCTAGAATATTTAGAAATCTAGAATGTTCGACTAAGCATTTAATGGCCATTTAATCCATCCAATAAATAACGTGTTTTAATCATGTATACAAAAACCCCTAGCTATTTATAAGACACATATTCATGAACATTGCAATACAAACGTATGTAACATTTTCTCCTGAATTAAAAATAATTTAACCTGTTGCTGATCTTCATTTAGATTTGATTCCATAATGTTACACATAAATGCTTGTCTTGGGATTAGTTGAGCTTGATCATTACAAATTCATAATAATAATATTTTTGACAGAATTGTTGTTACTTCTATAGCTTGTCCCATTCCGTGTGTGTGTGTGTGTGTGTGTGTGTGTTTGTGTGTGTGTGTGTGTGTGTGTGTGTGTGTGTGGAGAGAAAATTAGACTGGATTTTCAGCTCAGTGCTGAATGTCTCTGTCTCTTGATGTTTGGAAAGGGGAAGTGACAAGAATTAGGAGTAAACAACATTGCTAGCAAGTGTTCACTTGAATTGTAAATCAACACTATTTAGTTAATATTTTCACTCAAATTATCTGCAAACACCCCATCATATAGAATTGGATTCAAATCAAAATATTTTGCTGAGTATCATGTAACTACAGTATCAAACACATTTTGTTGTGCATGTGGTGCCTCAAACAGGGACCAGAAGCAAATGGTCCAATCATGTGCATCCTCACAACTATGTGCTAGATTTCCCTCTCAAACTTAAAATATATTAACGCTTGTCTGCTCTCTGTTTAAGTATAGTTAAGATTATGTAAACATAAGCATGTTTAGAAACAGGTACCAGTCAGCTTACACTTACCACATGACTGGAGTATTTCCTGCACATCCATTCAACTCCCTTTAAATTTAATTTAATTGAAAGTTGAGGCCATTAGATTCAATCTAGTTGGGAGATTAGATTGATCATCTTAATCTCACCCGACACCCCTTTCTGCAGATAGCATGGTATGGTTATGGAAATGGTTTATTTGTATCTGTAGTTTTCAATAATGTGATTGGTCCCTTAAGTCCTCGATCCAGAGCACATGGTTTTTCAAAAACATTTGTTTCCACTCTCCACATGTTTTTTCCAGTAAAATTGTATATGTCATTTGTGAATTTTGTGGCTTAGGTTTGGGTCTTTGCCCTTTAAGCACTAAACTTCATCTATTTAAATGTCGTGATTTAAATTTTTAGTAAATTCTAAAGAGATAATTTTGTCATCCATTTGTTGAGAAATTGATGGATTGCTTATGGTTGCTCTTCAAAGCATTTAATGTTTACTGCTTGTATTGTAACAAATAAAAATCAAGGTTTTACTTTCCCTGCAAAACTTTTTACTTTTCTTGTTTGTTTCCCCATTCAATATAATATTCACTATACATAATTATTTCTTTGTAAGAAAATGTGGTGCAAACATTGCTCCACTGGGGGAGACACACATTTAAAGCCAAAATCCATATATAAACTTGAGCAGGAAAAACAAGTCAATTTAATTAAAAATACAAACTATTAATACAAAAAAGATATAGAAAAATAAATAACATTAATGGCAAAGCTGCTTTTATCATTACATAGCACCACCATATTTAAATATTTCTGAATTAATACAACAAAACTGCAATCATATATGCCATAAAATTCCCAGTGTTAGCAGTGATAGTAAATAATATGCAAATGATTCTATGGAAGTAAAATATTATTTGCAGTGATCTTTTTATTTTACAGATTGACAATTCAATATTATTATTAAATAATATTTATTAATTCAATTCAATTCTATATTATTAAAGTCTTAGAATAAAACAAAATAGCTGGAACAGGCCTAGTGGTGTCTGTTCTGATTGCTTTTCTGTCACCATTTCTGTAAATCTGAAAAAAGTAATATAAAAATCATAATAAAAATGTGACAGAAATACTAATGTCACTTCTGTTTAAAGATTTACCTTTGCATGTATTTCTATTAAACATCTTTATTTGTCTAAGTATTTGTGAAATCAATTGTAAACTAGTCATCACTTTTCTATACATATATATATATATATGTTCTAGACCTTTCCAGCTACAATAATGTTTATATTGTAAATGTCTTTAAATAAATATATTTAAATTGGAAACATTGAGGGTGGGAGAAGTACTTGCTCATGTATAAGAGTGAATTACCAGATGTTTAGAGCTATGTGATTTCCATATTTTTGAACAGTGTAAAAAAGCTTTAAGAAAAAGAAGATTTTCAACTAACAATCTTCATGGTCAACTAAAAACATTCTTTGCTGATTAACTATTGTCCACAAAAAGAAAGGTTTTGACGACCACCCATGTACCCACAATGACTAGTTTTGACTACGTTTTAACACTTTCAACATTTCAATAAAAACGTAATTCGACGAGTATTAGAGAAGGTTCTAGTGAAACTTTTTTGGAAAATGAAAACATCCTAAGGGAGTCGTGTAATATGTGACCAAACAATGATGATAAAATGTATTTATAATCACTTGTGGATGTTTGTTTTGTTTTATACAAATATGTTTCAAGGCTAGCCCTAGGAACATATATATGGGTTGCAATGTTGGAAAATTGCACCAAACAGTGACAATGTAGAAACATTGTTTAAAAAGTTTTTTTAAATGTGGAAACTTTCTAATAAGCAATTGTAGATGTTTCTTTTTTCAATTCTAAAGATTTTAGTCCCATGTTTTATTCCTCAAATCTATAAATCTGTTTAACCAACTATTAGTTGCTATTACTTCTTAATTTTGAACAGACATTGCTGCTGCATTTTCATTCTAACACGTTCTATGAAGACATATGAGCATCGTATTTGTAAAAAGATTCCATAATTCTAGAGTATGTATAGATCAGTGTGCATTTTCAGTACGTTTCTAGCTCAATATTTTAATCTATATTTTTTCTCCTTTGGTTAGTGCAAGCCAACATTTCATTCCAAAACATATAAATGTAGATATTCAAATGCTTTCAGATGATTTCTATATAAACAAAAACACATAGTGCTGGCTGTTCCATTACTCCATTGAGTCAAGAGCCAATATTTAGTCTGTTCTCATTTGCCTTTTGATCAAAATACAATTGCTTTAACATAAACCCTCTATGCACATCTCCAAGTGACTAATATTGCCAGAACACATTTAATTAAATGTAAAAGGTGAATAAACCGTCATTACTAAAACTGATTTAGTCTCATATCATGTTAACACTGTAGTAAGTGAATAAGTAAATCGCATTTTTAAGCCTTTTCAAAAGTTTTAGACCAGTAGTCATGAAGTGTTATCTCAGTCAAAATAAACTTCATTTATTTCAGTTACTACACACTAGCATTTTCACTGTAAGCAATTCTTATTTGTTTACACACATCGTCTGAAATATACATACCAGTGTTTTAAATACCTTCTTTATTCATGGTAGTAGAACACTTTTAGATACCATGAAATCAGTAATGCTTTTTGTCTTATTAGAGCTGAAAGACCTGACTCATTTCTCAGTCCAAGACTACAGTTTAGCTCTAAGTTGTAAGTGAGATCTGCACCGCTGCTGTTGTCCTTAGTAGCATTGTGTAAATATGAGGGTAAATCGATTGGGGTTGTAGCTCTGGTCCGAGATTCACCAAACACAGGCTCTCCCAGAGATGCGGTTACCAAATAATAATTAGTAATAGAGCTTGTTGGTCAACAGAATGTAGGAATAACTCCCATCATTTAGAAAAAGTGCAACTTTCTACAAAGGTGCTGCACCTTAGCCGTATCTGCAAAAGACAGAAAGAAATAAGATAATATGAACATTTAACACATACATCAAAAATCTAATATAGTATGTAATGCAACTCCCCAGTATTTTAATTTAATTCACTGTTTGCATGCTTCTAAGTACCTTTACAGTAATTTAATATGAACACCAGACAAAAATAAAACTTCAGTTTTTATTTGTTTAATATAAATATTTTATAAAAATTTTTTTAAACTTTATAGTATACAGGTTTAAGAGCAGCCTTAATATATTTTAAGTCTTATAACAACACTACCTGAGATCATCTTATTTTAAATAGTAATAAAAAAGTATGCAAATGTGGCAGACTTCCTACTTGACTTGAAAGCAATAATATGTAGTAAACATTTACATAATTACTTGTTGTTTATTTGCCAGTGAAATAAGGCTAAGCACTGGCATCTCTGACACACAATCCCGTAGCATTTTAGAATCTTGGATTAAGTCTTCAACATCAATATTAACATTTTTTTTGCAGAATTTGCTTTATGTAAATAATTTATCAGGTTAAATCACTATATGAAAAATGCTGCCATAAATGCTTTGATTAAGTTTTCGTTTCGTTTCAATGTCCCGCAGATGCTCCAGAACTAAGGTGGAGACAAAAAAGATGATCAAAATGATACACAAGAGAAACAAGTACATTAAAAAGATAACACGCACATTATTTCTTATCTACAAATTCTTCAGTTGGGATTTTACTTATATAACCAACTGTGGCACTATGTTGATCGATCTGGTTTACATAACAGTACAGTAAATAATATCATACACATGCACAAACTAATTTATATTATTTTCATTTAATTAATTATTGTAAAAAATCTATGCATTTGCATTCGTTGTGAAAGCTTATGAACTTGCATTTTTGTAGATGTACACATGAATAAATGAGTATGCATTGTCAAGTCGCATTATTATGGCCCTTTCCTACTTTGTTACCATGAGTGGGTCATGAACATGTCTAAGACTCCCAAGTCCTACCCTGGTCTCATAATTCATTAGACTTTAATCCAACTGTGCATCTGTGGACCACCGCAATCACGATCGATCCAGAGAGTCAACTGGTCATGCCTAAGGTGCTTTTGAGCAAAGTATGAAATCCCTAACCGCTCCCCAGATACCATGGCTAGGGTTACCCACCACACCATGCATGTGTGTTCACTGCTACCCCTAGGGTGTGTTCACTAGTGTGTGTAAGTGTGTGTTTCACTGCACGGATTGGGTTCAATGTCGGCGATTAATTCAAAGCACAGTTGTTTAAAAATTCTAAATGTATTGTGTATACACCTGTATAAATCTCATCTATGGGTACTACATGAGCCAGGCCCTCATGACAGTCTTGCTGATGCGGTTGCGATGTTTCCTCCATCTCTTCTGGGGACGAGAAGGCGGTCGGGGTGGTGTGTGGGAGTTGGTCACTTTGACTGGTGTAGATGTGGTTTCTAAAAGAATGGTACAAGAAGTGTTAGAAGAAGAACAACAATGTGTTTAAACTAATATGAGTTTGTGAACTCCAAACCTCACAATGTTTATTAATATGAAACAGACACTGTTAATAACTAAATCCCTCTCTGCTGCCGGAGCAACGCACAATGGCTGATACTCCTCTCTGAACCCAGCTTCCACACAAATCAACAAGAAGAACCTTGTTTAGAACGAATAAATACTAACTATATTACTAACTATATTACTTTTTTATTCTATATAACATTCATTCTGAGTCCTTACAGGCTGCTCCTGTTAGGGGTCGTCACTGCTGATCAAGACTATTGATTATTGAGCAGTAATTATTTGGCAAAATTAATAAGCCGGATGCCCTTCCTGGAACAACCCTCCTAATTATCCAGGCTTGTTCATTCAATTTACTAAGATGGCACCCAGCCAACACAGATTTAACACAGGAAGTAAAAAAATCCACATTTATTAAGAATTACCTGTTAATTACCATCTAATTAGTGAGACATATTTTTTTTGGGGGGGAGTGGGGGTGGAGGGGACATGTCCCTCGCACTTTAACAAAAGGCACGTTTGTTCCCCTGCAGTTGATACCATCCAAAAACAACCGCAAAACGACCACTCAGGCTGGAGCTTGTTTTTTTTAGACCTCCCACAAGCTCATCGATTGACTTTGCTGTCGCTCCATTGGGTTAAAAACAGCGTGTGAATGTGTCTAAATAATTGATTTGAGAGTTGAACATTTTGAAATATTAATATTTATCCTGTTATTAAATGTTAATATTAACATGTTCTTTAAAAAACGTATATTAGTTTCTTCCATAGAACTACCTAAAGTCAAGCCAGTTGTGTGTCACCTACCTCTGAAATCAAAATTCACCCATGCCTTAGCCAAATTCACTCGGAAATGTATAATAATATTGAATACATTTCTACAATAACATTCAAATTGATTGAGTCTCTGTGCTTTTGTGCTAATGACGACAGAGCAATTCTGTGAATTACCTGTCCGCTGTGTAGTTGTGTAGAGTTGCTGGTTGTGTTTTTGGTCATTTTTGTTGAGTTGTAAGTACAGCTCTTCTTTCTCCTCTTCTGAAGTCTTTCTCACTTTTATTGTTGTAGAGATGCTAACCGGCTTGTCTTCTGTATCTATGTTTTCCAGCTCTGGAGACTCATTTTCTGTATTTTCAGCCTTTTCCTCTTCTGAATTTAAAATGCCAAAAACTTGCTTCTGATTGGTTTTAGTTGTGGGATTAGGAACAGGCATGTACGTCTGGTTCGTCTGAATCACAGTAGATTCACTATTCAAATACTTCAGTTGACAATCAGTCTCTAGTTGACAACTCGATTTATTTCTTTGTATTAAATCAGATTGATATTTTGGAATCTGATTACTCAATCTAGATATTTCTGTTGGGCTGATTACATTTCTATATTTCTGAATCATGACTCCATTACCAGATTGTGTACTGTTCTTAATCTCCGATTCTGCTTTGCTCTTTTGTTTCTCTTTTGTGACATTTTGCCCCATCAAACCTGTACGACTAGTTGGGAGTACTGTCGGCCTGTTCAGAGACCCTCCAACTGTGTTGTTGGAGCTGACATTAAAGCTCCTCTCATCTCCGTGCTGTTTACCTTTACTCCTTCCGTGGTGTGTCTTATTCAAACTCCGGCGCTCATTTCCAAAATCATCCCCCGACTGCTTCTCCATGGGCAGCCAGCTGTGGCTAAGCAATTCTTCCAGCTTCAGCCTCTGGTTGGGCTTGAGCTCATCTTTGTGCCGGGTTTTACCAGAACGGTCTTTTGTTTCCTGTTTCAGGGTAGGAGACTTCCTGCGTGGAGTGGGCTGACAGCGACACTCCACGTGGTCATTTACAGTGACTAAGGCTTTATTGTAAACTGGCCGTGTGTTTGCATACTGAATCTTCATTACCTGTAAAAAGATTCCAAAGAAATAATTTTCCCATGAACAAATGCTTTAATATCACGTTGAAATTGTTAACGTACCAAAAATACACAGCCAAGACACTTTAAACTTTACATTTCACAACTGTGGCAGATTTTTTCAAGTGAACTCTCTGACATTTATATTACACGAACTTACATGTAAGAGACTTTATTTAAACATTCTTTAATGTTACAACTTTCTACAATGTTTGGACTTTCTTTCAGGTAAACTAGTTATAACTAATTCTAAGTCAATATCAATTTGTTAAATAAGTTTTTTGTTAAAACATCTCCAGTCCACCTGTGCTGGACAGTCCCTGCTGATTCTGGAAAGTTTTTTTCTTGCTACAGGTGCCCAAGGCTTACTGTTGTTTTTTTTATCGTTGGTCTGGAGGTCCTTAACTCTGTAAAGCTGCATCATGATGAAGTCTGTTAAAAAAGGGCTATGCAAAACAGATTTTAGTAACTCTGATTCACCCAGTTGCCTGCCTTTGAATGTGGGAGAATGTCCAACAAATCGATAAGTCGCTTGCTTCTTGGTGTACTGTCAGTGAACTATAACAACATATTCCTGTCATGAATATTTTGCCTTTAAAGTCAATCTCCCCATTTGTACTGCATTTCAAACCCATTTTACTTGAGCATCTTTGTTTAGTTTATTTTTTGTTTTGTTTAAACACTAACTACTGATTTTAATTATTCATTAACTTTAATTTTTTATGCTTGCACAAATTCAAAGACAAACACAGTGGTCCCAGGGAATAATGTGTGTTTTACAGTTTTAATAGCAAACGACATCTGGTTAACTTTGCTAATAAGTAAAATATATCAATTCTGAAATTCAGTACTTTTGTGCTCCATGATCATATTAACTAAGAAATGAAAAACTACTAAGTGAGTACCTGCAGGTAGCGAGTGTGAGTGACTACGGGCACACACTTCAGACTTTTTGTGTTGCAGCACCCAGAACATCTCTGCACCTCCACACACGGAGGCCATAACAGAAAGTTAGCATTGCTGCGGTCTAACATGGAGCGGGTGACCTCCATCACTTCTGTCCTCACCTTACACTGGGCCTGCTGAGCTGGCTGAGCATCTAAAAGTGTGAACACATTAAAAGAATAAACAATAGTGTACTGTAAAGAGAAAACGAGCAGTAAAAAAGAGTATTTTTTTTAATCATGCTGCTTGCTTTCTGTGAGTGAATGCAAAGCATCAGTGATATTCCTCAGCAGTTCTTTCTGCACAGTTGGATCACTAGGGTTACCGATCAATGGCATGCATTTGTAGAGTGTCACCTACTTCTTTGGATCTGGATATGAAATAGTCCAGAAAATGCCAGTGCTTTGACCTTGGATGCATCCAGATAGATTTTTTTAGCTGAATTCATTCATTCATAGCCCAAATTCAAAACATAGGTGCCAGAGTCGTGCACCATTGTTTGCCAATGACATCTGCAACCCACCCGTGCATTGAAATCACCAATTGGAACATGTATTTATTTGGGAGGAACCGTTTACAGAGTGAGAGAAAGTGTCTCTTGAAAAGTCTGAATTGAGTGTGGGATCAAAAGCAAAACTCTATATTTGAAAGTTGTCCCTTTATCCGTCACCTGAGGATGCGATTGGTAGCCTACAATTCAGCATTTGTCTTGTTGAATACCCAAGAGCACACTGATAAGTTTGCTAAACTATGCTTGACTGGAGCGACAGCGGAGTACAGACGGCTGGTATCAAAAAGCACCACAATTAAGTTAATCTAAAGGATACTTTTTTGCCCAGGAAACAAACTTATTTTTTCCAACTGTGTATACAGTATGTATTTGCTTAGTCTATTTTTTTTGACCATTATAATTTGAGTGATTCTTTATGTCTCAGACTTCTTCCTTGACGGTGGTAATATGATCATATGCATGGCAGTTCTCAGAACCTGGTGTATGTAAAGAATTATAATAAATTGTGAGCATACACTGAGATAAAGTGTCTGCCTTGCCTGGACTTTATATAACTCATTATGATCATGGTTAACTACACAAATGAGAACACTCCAGCCAATGACACCAATCATGAAGGGCAGAATTTGTTACGCTTATAGAAAATGTTAAAAATAATGTTAATTTTAAAAAGCTCAAAGAATGTGTGGTAAAGAAAAGCAGCAGCTGGAACAAGACAACCCAGATAGAAACTTAATTTAAGCTCACCCAGAAGACTCCTTGGCAGGCGACTGTTGCTTTTTTTAGCACGGTAATCCTCATGGTCATCTGCTATTAAAAATAGTTTCTATATTAGTCGTTTATATTAATATGTACTCATATCTATTATAATGATGATGATGATTTTTACCCTCCAGTCGAAATCGACCCTGGGTCACTCTGTGGATCGTTACCGATCCCAGAGTA
>JAOTRQ010063842.1:0-13219 GCA_028565875.1 Hoplisoma paleatum
ACCTGGCAACCTACCCTGTAAAATGAAATTGCCAAAATACTCTGGGATCGGTAACGATCCACAGAGTGACCCAGGGTTGATTTCAAATGTAGGGTAAAAATCATCATAGAAGGTTGGACGGTCCAGCAGTGACATCACATGACGGCTGAGGGACCGTTGTAGCCCAGCGGTTAAGGTCCTGGACTAATAAGAAGTAAGAAGGTCACCGGTTCAAACCCCCGTCAATCACCTATCACCAGGCTGCATCTGTTGGACCATCAATTGTAACTCTGCTAAATGAATAAATAAATGCAAATATAAACTGGAAAAGTAATTTACCCGCGAAACACTCACCAGCATGCGTAAAAGGCCAAGGTCCATCAACAAACCCGATGTAGGCGGTCAGGAAGACTATGACAAGGCCGTGCAGCAAGGTGACCAGTCTGCAGTTCCATTCGTCACCTCTCATCCCGTTCATGTAGCCCAGCAGGACGTACAGACAGAACCAGACGCTGAAGCTACAGCTGGTCTCCACCAGATACAGACCCATGACTGATCCACACCAGAAACCGACCACATCACATCGACCTCGAAAGTTTATCAGGTCCGAGGAGATCGGATCCCCAGCCTCAGGCTCATCTTCAGCTACCAACAGTAACCACAGTAACCGTCACGTTCTAAGCAAACTACAATCGAATCATCTGAAGGATCTTCAATCCTTTTCTGAGATTATGACGTCACAGTCAGTCAGCACGATGACTTAGTGGTCCAGCACTGTCTCGTCACTGAATGGGGGTGAAGGGTTACTCCGGGCACTCCGGTTTTCTCCCACAGTCCAAAAACATGCAGGTGAAAGTGTGTTTGATATGACTTGTGTGTAAGAACGACCGCCTCCTATCGCGAACGTTTCCTAAGAAGCTTAAAACAAATATTGTTGAGAAAGTAAATATAAAAGATAAGGAATTTTATTGCATTTATTTACATTCCGCAGTTTGCTAATGCTCGGCGTTCGTTTGAATGTGTTAATGCGCTTAATAACCGGCAGAGGGCGCGCTTATTCCATTCTTAGCGCCATTCTCAGGCGTCCCAAAAGCATAAAAACGAAATAAACGTCTTGGTTGACGTGGATACGTCTCACATATATTATGACGTCACAAATATAAATCGTATGTTGCATATATAACAATTCGTTTGCAGGTCATTTGCATGTTGCACAACTTGACTTACGATCACTTTTTTAAAACAATACGGCTAATGTAGCGCGCCACTGTACAACTTATCAACTTTGAAGAGTTTCGACACATTTTTTATGATTTCTTTATTATTTTAAACTTGATTTGGGCTTTATTATGACTATTATTTACTATTTATACTTCCTGTCATCCAGTGTGGATCGTTAAATAAGAATATCCTCGGGCGGGGAAACGTTTTCTTACTGTGCTTCGTTGAAACTTCATATCTTGAAATAATAATAATAATAATAATGAATTCACCGTCCAGCTAATACTTTTATAAATATAAGGGCAAACATGTCAGACGTCACACGTCAGCGTGAGCGCTGATATTTTGTTTTGACGTGTTGCAAATGCAAAGAATCAAATCAAATCAAAGATCCGTGAGAAACGTCAGCGCCTTTTACTACCGAAATCCAGCTGAAAATAAAAGTGTTGTCATTCTTTAATGACAAACTTCAGCAGCTGCTAAAGATCCGGACTCGTACCCGTTCAGAAGTGCAAATTATCCCTCACCGCTGCTTGTAAAAACTTGCCGAGTGGACGTTTTTACCTCAGAAAACAATCCGGCCTTTCGTCCCACTTGTATTTCAGAATTACGGTTCGTTTCCATGGAGACGCAAAAATACGTTCTATTTATTTATACATTTCCACTATTTAGCAGAGACGCTTTTTATCCAAAGCGACGTACAATTCTGACTGAACATGACTCCTCTCGCTCAGGGGCCCAACACTGGCAACTTGGCTGTGGTGAGACTTGAATCAGAACGACCGACGTACCACTGGTCTTTAAACCGTCTGATACAGCGGCCGTCCATGTGGACAACAATGTAGCCGTTTTAACCGTTAAATCCAAGTTTGATTCGCGGGTATGGCAATCGTGAGGGGCGGGGCTTACCTAAACACCGGAAGCTTCGCCAAACATGGATTTCTAACGTCTTTTATACGACTTTATGTCCCAAAACGTGCCGATGATTTGTGTGTTGTTGAGATTAGAAAGAATGTTGGTCATGTGTAATGAATTGAACAGTAACAGCTTTATTTGGCATCAACAACAACAACAACAACAACAAGAAAAAACGAAAACAAAAATACAGTGTAGAAAAATCAAGCATTGGATCATGTTTACACGAACTGTAAAAACAAAGGAAACGGCACAGCCGAGCACATTTATCGACACCCGATTCTGTTCCTGTCCTGGTTTTCGCGGCTCCGATGCCGCCGAGAGACTCGAATGTGCTTCGTCGAAGTCGAATTGAGACGGGAACGGAAATCGGGATTCATTCACCAGCACAAAGAACAAAACAATCAACAGGTTGGTGTTGGGAGCTTCAGTGTAAAGTAGTTTATAAAGAAAATGACTCGAACCTGCAGCCATGAAACCGCCGGGAGCAAAACAAACTTTCAAGAGCTGCGATTGGACCACGATCGATCGATCAAAACATTACGAATGTGTGAATCTTGAGAATAATTCGAGGAGAGTTTCGGGATCCTCCTTCGGCTGCGGTCAGCACGGCTCCGGATGGCCATCCACGATTAGAAAAAGTCTCTCTACTGACAACGGAATCTGTTTGCTTGATGTCCTGCTTCGACTCTCTCTGGCGCCATTCGGCGGTCGAATAAGAAGCTTCCAGTGTCGCTTCCGTACATTATTAAGATGATCAAAATAATAATAAAATAAAAAAACGGGTAAACAAAATATTAAAAGTAGCTAAAAAAACTATTTATACTATGTACAAACACTGGAACGCTGTATGCTGTAAGTGGGTCGTAATGACTGCAATGTGCTTTGGGGGGTGATTGGATGAGGGGTGGGGGGTGGCGAGGGTTAGGGGAGTCCACGTCCGTTTGTGGAATCGTAGCGCTCATGAAGGTACCAAGAGCGCCCCCTTTATGTGGTGCTTTTAGCCGTCACGTCCGAATCCTGAAACCTCCCGTCCTGCCCGGCGTCTCCCATCGTCACTACTTTTACAGAGAGAGAGAGAGAGAGAGAGATATTCATACGTCATTAATCAGTATTTCGATAAGAGTGGAACTCATCTCCACCCTGGTTCCTATGGTTACCTGGTCACTGGGTGCTTTTGATGTTCCGTTGATCCCCTTCAGTGGTTTGGACTCGTCCTCGGCCTTGTCCGCCGTCCCCGTCTCAGCCCTCATCTCCACCACGATGTTCTCCTTGTCGTTGGCCTCCTTGGTGCTGCCGAGTAAACGTTGTGACACCGTTACGGAACGCGACGACTTACCGACGCGTGTCAGAGTGCAAGAGGCTTGGAATTTACATTTCGTGCTTCCCCGAACGTCCACATGGCAGCTTGCCCTTCTTGTACAGGAAGTAGAGCACGCTGCCCAAGATGGCCACGAGGAAGATGATGATGATGATGATGACGATGATCACGCCGCTGTTATCGGCTGTAAGAAAGAAAGAAAAAAGACTCGTGTGACACTAACTACACAAACACAAAGAGCCCAGAATCGAAAGTGAAGTCAGGATTCGACCACACGACCTTCTTTTAACCTTCTAACAGAGGTGACCTACGACCTACCAAAGCTGAACTCAAACCGTACAGTCAAGGCAAAGCCAACAAGAACCATATTACTAATTATTAATAAATGATGATGATTATTATGACATCACTCTCTCGGGCCTTTACTGCTTCACTATTTATCTCTGACCCCAACAAACAAACTGAAGCACCTACTAAACTCATCCAGACTGCTTTCCCCTAACTGTGTAGGGAATTTTAAGAGCGCGACTAAAACTTTTACACTTTCTAGCGGACGCGACGTTCAGTTCCACTATCGAGGGTTTGAGGGCGTCGTTCAAGGGCCCAACGTAGCGCTAGTGAGGTTGGAACCGGCGTCCTCTAGATCACTGGTCCATGATCAGATCATTACGACGATTTTTTCTCTTCACACGAAATTTTAAATGCACCCTTCTGCCGACTGCCCCCCCCCAACACACACACACACACACACACCATCCACAAATCCCCCACCTGCCCCGACCCGGGTTTGGGTGAGAGAGCTGCGGCGCTCCCGAGCCTTCCGTGTATTATTCATGTTCCGAAGAGGAACGAAGGTTTCAGACTGGAGGGTGAAAGCTGAGATTACCTGCGGTGTTCCTCGCCGTTGAGGTTACCATGGGAACTGTCAAGAGACGCACAAAGAGCAACGGCGATCATTAATACAATCATCGATACACCATCGCCATGTCGAATGTGCAAGCATGGACACACTCTCGTCGTTCGGCTTCCATTTCTTTTCTACCTTCCACACACGTCCAGGTTACACACGTTACGTAACCAAGAGCGTAACCCAGACGACTTTAATACCCGCGACCTGCGGCAGTGACGCGCGCTGGGATCGCTGTCGCCGACTACAGGCCAATGCTTATAAACTATAATACTTATAAACAATAAGTCGGACTTGTTAGGCCGCCGTCTGCTCGGAGGTCTAGGGCAGCCTGCTATCTGTCACCCGAGATGGCCACGGAGTCACATGACCTGGCCTCCGTCGATCACCTGACTTAGAAC
The DNA here is from genome assembly GCA_028565875.1 of Hoplisoma paleatum. Lineage (NCBI taxonomy): Eukaryota > Metazoa > Chordata > Actinopteri > Siluriformes > Callichthyidae > Hoplisoma > Hoplisoma paleatum. The sequence goes on from JAOTRQ010063842.1 coordinate 4,745, forward strand.
CCTGTTGGCCGTCGGTGGGAAGGAAGTGTTTTTCACTTCTTTCCTGTCATGGGTGTGACTTCAAAATGTCAAACACGACAAACGGACGTCGCCAGTATGGAAGCACGATTAGAAACTTGCGACCGAAACGACGAGGTGCGTCCAAACTTTGCACGGTTATCACGCGCGCCAAGCTGGCGACAGGAAGATTGGAGACGTACTGCTGGTGATGGTGAAGCTCTTGGTCTCGGTGCCCATCGCGTTTGAGACGTTGCAGGTGGCTGAAGCGTCGGTGGTGACTTTCATATTCACGATGCTTAGAACCGAATCCTCGGTCTCCTTTTTTACAATCTCACGCCAGCCCTGTGGAAAACACACACACACACACACACACACACACACACATAAATATATAAAACATGTCCTACGAGATGCCAGTTCGTACGTCAGGTCCACTATTGGTAAAAAAAGAGTCTCGGTGGCTCTTACAGGGCTGCCGTTGATGCTCCAGATGACGGTTGGTACGGGGTTCCCTCGGGCTTCACAGCTCACGTTCACCCACTTGCCGACTCGCTCGGTCATCGCGGTCGTCGACACCCCTCTCTCCAAGTCTTTCAGCTCAGGAGAACCTGGTGGAAAAGCGAAACGGCGGCACGCGGCTTCAGTAAACACGCTGGATATGTAACTCATTACATTTTACTCGTCGTTTTTACTGTGACTGAAATCTGAATCTGGACTGAAACAGGGTTGCCAGATTGCAGTGGTTTTTAATCTTTTAAAAAGGGCACAATCTGGCATCCCACCCCCTCTGAACGTAATACAGTCACATGATCCACGTGATGGTTACCTTGCACTATTATATGGACCGATCCGCTGGTATGAAGGCTGGGCAGGGAAGGAACGGTCACCTCGCAGTTGTAGTGTCCAGCTGTGTCGAACGTGGCATCCTGCAGCTGGAGGACGTGACCACTGCCGATTTCCACACCATCCTGAATACACACACACACACACACACACACACCAATAAAGCACCTAATTAACAACCAGAGTCTATGTAGTGGCTTTTGGTGTCCCATCCAACCATCCATCAACTCATTTCGCCAACATTTAAACCCGTTTGAGGGTCACTGTGGGACACACACTGTATTGGTACCTTTAGCCAGACGGTGTTGGTCTCCAGAGAGGACAGGGCATTACACGTGGCTGTCAGACTCTCTCCTTTCAGCATCACCTCAGAGTCTTTGGGTACCACGACGGCTGGGTCCAGATCTACATACACAATCACACGGCCGATTGTTTACTGCACCGTTTACGTCTCTCGTCCCAGCAGTCAGAAATGCCTTCGTTCGTCCCGCGCAGCTCCGCTGCAGTCGGGTTCGGTGTGGTCAACTACTCACAGTGAACAGTGAGCTTCAGGCTCCCCATCACCTCCTCGTAATCATCTGAGTCCAGGACCGAAGGCTGGCACTGGTACATTCCGCTGTTCCTGCGACTCACTTGCTTCAGGACCAACAGACCGCGGTCAGATTCCAGCTCGTCATCCTACAGGACCAAAGATGGGCACGATTACAACACACAGGTCATAAAGAGAACACGGGGGAGAACCGTTTAGGACTGTAGGCATCAAAGCAGCACACTGGGGGCCGTCCCAAATCAGGCACTTGTAAACTTGGAGCATGTTTCAGTGCGTCAAAGGAACATAATAATAAAAAGGACCAGGATGTTGCACTAAATATAAAGTCAGAAGCAAACTAACGGACGTCATTATACAGACGGGGCTCGACCGGGTCTCTAAAACACGTAGCCTTGATATGAAATACACTGATAAGTCAGTGGCTGTTGCTCTGTACACGTCGCCACCGCCAGTCCCCTATTTATCACTGCACCGGGTCCCCAGATGTTATAAAATACCTGACGCTGCGCACGTTTTGGCGGAGGAGGACGAGGAAGAGGGACTGCGCTACTGTTTTTGGCTCGTCTGCATTGAATAGACACATAACTTCAGATCCAGATTCCGCCCTCAGTCAAAGCCCCTGACCTTTAACCCTCGTCCGGACTTCCTTTTGTATCGCTGTGGATCTTTTACTGACGGATCTGGATCTGAATTTGTGTATCTGCACAGCTAGAAGGTTACTGTGGGCTGTAAGTCTCCAGTGTCTGCTTTTCTCTCTCTCTCTCTCTCTCTCTCACAGTTATGCCGTTCCACCCCGGGCCAGATGAATGGGGAGGGAAAAAAAGAAAACAAATGAACCAAAATATGTGTGTGTGTGTGTGTGAGAGAGAGAGAGAGAGGGAGAGAGAGAGAGTCGTACTTGTTCACTCCTGAAAATGATTGTTGGTGGGGGGTTGCCATTGCCCTGGCAACGGATCTCCACCGTGTCCCCCTCTTTGACCAGACCCTCGGGCGACTCCCTCCACATCTCCATGTTGGTTGACGGGTCTGACGGATGCATAAAAAAAACAAAAAAAGAGAATTAATTTACATTTCCTTTACAATCAAGTATCTGTCTGTCTGTCCGTCTGTCTGTCTAGATTTTAAAGACGAAGATGCTAAAACTTAGTCCCTACATTTGGATTGTATTCTTCTTGACTAAACTCACTCACTCGGCAAGGTAACCGCTTGAGCCAAACGCTCAGTGGGCCACCCAGTGGTGGGGCAGTTGGAAGCTCCCTGTAGTCTCACGACATACATTCTTAAATCTCTATTTTAATTTACTGCTTAATGTTGATGTAAAACTTTTTCATCATGGTGTTGCTGAGCAGTTAAACTTAATTAATTAAAAGTTTCTCGCAACACCGTGTTGTACCGTGTACGACTCGTATGTACGTGACAAATAAATCAAAACAATTAAATAGATAAATGAATGTTCCAGCAGCAGCATTACACTACAGTCACATAAGGTAATAATAAAGATAATAATAATAAAGGTAAACATAGGCTCGAAGTTTCTATCTGGCTCTCTCTCTTAATATATATATATATATATAGGCTATATTGTCTGTGTATCGGATGCTCACAGTGCACCGTGATGTTGGCGCTTTTGGACTCGGCCGTCTGGACTTCACCGGGAACCTGGTAGCTGACCTCACACGAGAAGAGCGCGTCCACGTCCCCTTTGGTGACCTTATACTGGAGCTCGCTCTGCACCGCGTACAGTCCACTCGAGTCTTTGGTCACCAAGGTTACCACGTTCACCTCTGTCCACACACACACACACAGACACACACACAGAATTATTTTAATTGTGTTCGGACAGGAAGCAAATTTAATTTGTAAAGACCGAGTCTGTAATTAAAAAAATAAAATAAAACGCTTTTAATTGCATGGACTTAATTAAACATGGATTTATGGTATATAAATGATACAAGGGGGTAGGTGGAGTGGTGGTGGTGGTAATGGTGTTGTTAGGGAAGGTTGTATGTTCTTTCTTCCACTTACGTCCGGGTTTGGGGTGCAGTTGTTCATAATTGCGGTACCAGGTGATGTTCGGTCTGGGGAAGCCTTTCCTGGTTTCACATGTCGCTATCTAATCAGGATCAGATGTTCAGATCGATTATTGAATCCAATCACACATCATCATTATCTGCTGATTCATACTGACTTTTGTGGGTGACGTATTGGTCACTGAAATCCCGGTAAGCACCGCTTCAATCACTGGAGCCTCCGGTGAGACTGTAACACAAACCAAAAATGTTGCGATGAAAAAGAATTCATTATTATGAAAAATAAAGGATCGAACCCAGAACCTTCTTGGAGTGAGGCGACGGTGCAAGCCCCTTCCAAAATAAATGCCAGTGACTTACCGAAAACCTTCAGGTAGGTCCTGCCCTCCTCGCTGCCCGCCTCCAGGCCGTTGACCTGGCAGAAGAATTCCCGCTCGTCCAAGAGTCTGACGTCCACGATGGTGAGGGCCTCGCCATCATTATCCGCCGCCACGCTGATGCGGTCCGTAAACGTCGTGTTCTCGTCCACCTTCTGCATCGTCCGGTCGCTGTAGGAGATCCTCACTCTTTTTCTTTCGGGACCACGCTGAGGTTCATGGGAAATCAAATGATAAGTTCAGCATACAGGACATCGGGCATAACGTTTCAAACTGACTGGACTGCGGATAACCCTTTCATGGACGGTTAGCAAGATACCAGCCGATCAGAGAGCAGCGTGGTCTCTCCAGACACTGGACATTGTAATTCGGGTCTGAAAGGGTTAATACATACTGACCACTGCAAACCGGGAACACCCCACAAGAGCTACAGGTTTGGGGGATTACTCTGCCCCGGGTCATTCTGACGTCATGCAAGATGATCAAATGTCCACGAGCTGCCTGATATATCCCACCCACTAATGAAGAACTGTACTCACCACAAACCACTGCACCATCAACATGCTGGGCTGCTCAGCAAAACTGTACTTGCAGTGGATTGTAGCCGAGTCACCCAGGTAGACCTCGATGGTGTCCTCCATGTTCAGGGTCACCTGACCACCTACTGCCAAAAATATATATAATAATAATAATGATAAATTGTCCAATGTGACCGTTTTCGACTCATAAACACAAATATTTAAAATGAAGATTTTAAAGTTTAAAGATGCAAAAAAGGGTTCGATGACCAAGTTCATGTTCAGCACAGAGTACCCAGAATTCCCCAGCAATGAAACATATTAATTGTTCTACTGTAAATCCTTTAGCTCTGCATTCTCGACATTTCTGAACCAAACCACAATGTAATCATGAGTGTCCATCTCCAGTCTGAGAGCAACTAAACCTCACCCTCACTAACCCCCCCCAAACACACACACACACAACTCTGGGCTGATCCGAGGTCAGCTACATCCGGTGACCGACATGACCAAGAGCGTGGAAAAGCGGATAAAAAAAGTATCTGGGGTGGGTGGGTAAGGGGCTTAAGGGGCTCGATGGTTCGCAATTCAAAACCGCAATCCCACATCAGAGAGTCTATTAGATTGTTTCCTCATCTCTGCTGTACCGGTGCCGTCTCCGGATCCTAGCTAACACACTTCTCGGATGCTTACGCAGTCCTGGACCGCTTTTTTTCACCAGGTAGCAAACAGGAGAAACTGTTTTTTATGAAAGAATCTGCCAAAAGGTCACAAATACGTTTAGCATTTTACGTCCAAGCAAAACACGCCCCAATCAGACAACACTGCCCACTACAGGCGGGTCGACGAACAGCAACCGTAACTGGACAGAGCAGAGGGATTTCCAGGCCCTCACGCCCCGACAGACGCCAACATGCACCCTGGAGAAACACATTTGCTCCAGTGTACTGAACGTGAATGAATATTTTGCTTTAAAATTAAGATTATGAAGGTTTAGTAGAGGGCCAGTCGTGCCCTTGTGGTTCAGGTACAGGACTAATAATACAAAGCATGCCAGTTCAAACCCTGGCACTACTAGGTTGTAGGGCCCTTGAGAGAGGCCTGTGAACCTTAATTGCTCAGACTGTTACTGTAACTGTAATGTAAGATGCTTAGGATAAAGGCGTCTGCTGAAAATGTAAAAAAGTAGATCTGAGTAGGACGACGGAAGTAAAGCGGTTGTGTAGAGCGGTTTCACTTCTGTTCACTCGTACGCTCTGCACTGATTCCGACTCCTAATCCGATGCCCACCACCACCACTACCACCACCACCATCTATTCACGAACAATCCCGAACCCAAACAATCGGCGTCTGCTGAAGCGGAGCAACTCTGTGAATGCCACCCACCGCTGTCGTGTCTTCTTTCTCCCAGACTTTCATTCATGCCAGAGAGGAGGGGGAGACTTGTATGCTCGCTTTCTTGTCTTACCCAGTCTGACCCTCGGCCCTCTCGTTTTCTGTCCCAGCGTGAAGAGAATGAGGCTGGCGCTGAAAGGCCCCATTTTTTTTAAATTGGAAACATCTGGGAGACAGGGGGGGGCCCAGGGGGGGCCTCTCACTGAAGAGTTCCACATCTTCAGTGAGAGGTGGTAGGTAGCGGAGATAGCGAAGTGAGAGATGATGGAGAGGTGATGGCCAGAGTTCACGGGTGAAGATGCTTCATCATGACCTCGTCCTCTGTCGTCTGTAGCGTAAAGGTCAGGGGTAAAGCTCCAGCTGAGAGGAAGAAGATACAATCTGGCAACCTGTCTCCTTTACTTTCTTTCTCTTAATGCTCTATCCTGAACAGGACAGGGAGGGTTCAATGCAACATTTTATCCTCCAATCCGTGTCCCAATTCATCAAAACCACATCAGACACAAGAAGACTTCACGGACCAGAGGCGGAGGGGAGGAACATAGCCTTCGATGCTATAACAGTCCTGGAGGATTAAGTCTAGAGGCCGTGACACTACGTGGTTAAGCTCTGAATATGCAGTAGTTCGGCCCTGATCCGGTGGTTTGGTCCTGAAGCCGATGAAAAGAACGCGCAGTGACGCAGCAGTGACGTTAACATGAATAGGTCATGATTTGCTTGATGGTCATTAGCTGATTGTGGGTCTGACTTGAAGAATACTTACTTGAGTCTCTCTCACGGTAGAGAACATTTCATTTGTCAGATGCTCTCTCTTTGGTTTGGAGTTGTTTGATCAGGAGTCGTTGCAGAAGCGAACTCGAGATTTTTTATCTAAAGATGGATAACGAGTCAAATTCGACCCGACCAGGGCGAGTGAAGCTTTGCTGAAGCTGTCTCAGAAATCATGGCAGATTTGGATGTGTTGACAGAGGAGTGAATAAAAAGCGTAGCTGCCAGTGATCACGCTGTGTGTGTGTGTGTGTGTGTGTGTGTGTGTGTGTGTGTGTGTGTGTGTGTGTGTGTGTGTGTACGGGAGGCTGTAAAACCGCTGTGAAGTTTAATAAGCCGTGCAGGACTAAAGGAACAACACAGAAATAAAATGTGGCTGCTTATTCGTACTATAAAGTGTGCCGTGGGGTTCTGCACACACACACACACACACACACACACACACACACACACAGAAACACACACTATTGGCTATTAGAACTTCACAAACACAAGTTTGTCTCGTGGGCAGAGACTGGATGATGTTAACAAAGTTTGGTGCTTTCACAAAAACATTCTACTAATGCAGTAAGGTAGTGTACTCCAATAACAATCGTAAGGTCGCACGTTCAAAGCCCCGGACCAGCCAGGATGCCACCATTGTAGAAAAGTTTTGATTTGTTGGGCATCGTGAAGTAACCGGTTGGAATTAAATTTACCATCGATCGAATCAGGACGGCCAGCTGGGGAACGTTATTGCAGCGCCACCCGACAAATCATCTCAGAGACAGAGCCGGGGCCCACAAGGCTAATCAAAGGCAAATTAGCATCACAGAATGACACACGCCGAGGGCTCATGAGTAAATGAGAAAGCGACAGGTTTACAACAGGTCTAAGATTAGCCGAGTGTGTGAAGCTATTTGCCTAATGGAGCGGGGGTGAGAGGGGTGAGATACCACGAGTGAGGAGTTAAATTTTTAATTTGCAACCTTTTAAGGAATGCCGTGGGGATCGATCACGTTTTACGCAGCGAGTAGATTTGAAATGGAACTTAACGATACAACTAAATATAAAAGAAATGTCTCTTCAACAGAACTGTAGCACGTGTGAAGTCGCTGTGGTGTTAACATAGAGGTTAACGTTCAGGATTGGTCATGTAATGGTTGATGGTTTGAACCACCACACGACCGGGCTGAAGGTCCTCAATCTCAATGACCAGACCAGATTTGTGTTCAGTCGTTATCGTACGTCAGTATAAAAGGTGGCAGTTGGTTAATTATGTCTAGAGGAGTTTTGACGACTCTAATTAGAAACACGACTGTTCCCGCGTGTTCATAAAGTGCCTGCTTGTGGTCGCGCTGGAAAATGAGGCAGAAATAAAGTCGATTTTCGTCTCTACACATGGAGTTGATTTGAGCGGCTTGAGGGCTGAAAGTTTTCTGTGTGCTCGCAATCTTGCTTACATATTTTAGCACCCGCTTAACATAGAATTTGCTCATCAGAACATTAAAAAGCTTCCTCGTGGGTCAGTTTCTGCGCTCGGAATTTTTTTAAAAAAGTGCTGTTTCTGCGCTCTGATGATTAATTCAACTCCCAGTCAACTCACTCGAGGGTTTTCAGGGTTCTCCTACACCCATTAAACCACCCCCACCTCCAAAAGAAAAATACAACTCCAAGCTCTGATATCAGCATTGGGAGAATGAGCAATGAGCAAGATTCTTCCCCGAGGCTACAACTGCTTCATGATCAAAACCTCGCACGCTGCGAGACATGAAACGGAAATCATTCCAGAGCCACTCGCACCAGCGGCCCTGATCAACACCGCGCCATTAAAGTCTAACAGACATGAAAGGTTCGAGTCCAGTGCAGGGTGGGTTCTCTCATTAGTCGAGTCGAAAGTCAGCGAAAGGATTGCGCCGCGTTATTGCTCGGACACACCCGCGATCACTCGGCTATTCTCTTTGAAGAGGGGGAGGGGGGTGATTTTTTTTTTTTTTTGGGGGGGGGCATAATG
>JAOTRQ010063850.1:0-23628 GCA_028565875.1 Hoplisoma paleatum
TGTGTGTGTGTGTGTGTGTGTGTGTGTGTGTGTGTGTGTGTGTGTGTGTGTGTGTGTGTGTGTGTGTGTATGAAGGTACATTTCTCTACTTCATTTTCTTTATTACAACTTTGTTATAATGTTATAAATTCATAATTTATTACATCTTTTATGTATCACTGAAGTCTGAGAATTTTAGCAGCTTTATTAAATACTTTTTAGTTGCAATTTTGGGGTTTGAACCAGCAACCCTCTGATTAGTGCTAAACCATCATCATCTTACAACATGAAGAGATTTAAAGATTCACCAAACACCATCTGTATGTAATATTTCAAGCACTGACACAACCAACAGAGAGTCAATCTAATGATTGTGTGTATTACAGTAACACAATCACACGAGAAAATACAAACAATTTGCTTTGTTTAATAGTTTAATGTGTTCTTCATAATTATAAGTAATATAACAAATGACATATCATTTTATAATCTGGTGCCGTAACAATGTGATAAGTTTATTGATCATTATGAATCAAATCAAGTGATTTTCTATCGATTTATGAAACATGATGTAATATTTATAAGATTTAGTGAACAGTGTGAATATCTGAACATAATAATATTGAATCCGATCAGATGTAAGAATTTGTAGTGATTACACACATCACATCTCGTCCAGGTGAACACTACAGTTTCTTAAACACTGTTTTCTGCTTCTTGCTAAATGCCATTTACATGCTCACAGTTATTATGGAAAAATACCACAAACTCCAAATACTTCCAGGCTTCCATGTCCAAGTCTGGACACGCTGTCTCACCTCCACGCAGCAAGAGCTTCAGCAACCCTGTCGAAACATGAAGTCTCACAAACTTCAAAGCTAAATCTACTGTTTCAGTGTAATGATGTGGGGATGGGATCGGGAGATTGGTGTGTAAATGTTTTACAAAGATCTGGTTAAATAACAAATGTTAGTTTGAGGTAAACTAACAGTAATATAACATTTTCCATTTGGATCTCATTCACGCTTTTAAAACAGGACGCAGTGTTTTTCACAAAACAATTACCAAGAACATTTTATTCCTCTTAAAGCCTTTTTACCTAAAAGCTCTTGTTTATAATGTTTGAAAACTCCCAGTATTAACAGACTGATGAGCACCAGTGGGCAGAAATGCCCAGTAGAATGTGTGGGCCATTGTTGCTATAGTAACTTATTTTAATGCCAGACAATGCCAGTCGGTGCCAGGTGACACATGTGTTCTTATTTACGTTGTACAATGATGGTTTAGAGGCCCCGTGTGGAGTCGTTGGGGTTCAGTGTGTAACAATAACAACTCACAATAATCTGACATAAAGTCTCAAGTTAACTTGAACCAGTAAATAAATGATCCAGAAACTTTTCTAAAGAAGAGAAACACAATTCAGAAATGAGTTACGACATGACACATAACCCTCAGATGACTTGGAGGAGGAACAAACACTTTAGGGAGTTTCTAAATACAGTAATAACTAGAGCAGCAGGATCTGTGTGTGTGTGTGTGTGTGTGTGTGTGTGTGTGTGTGTGTTTGTGTGTGTGTGTGTGTGTGTGTGTGTGTGTGTGTGTGTGGAAAATAACCATAAGCAAGAAAAAAAAGACAATTTCTCGTACTTGACGGAGATGTAATTGTGTATATATATCTCAACTTCAATCACTCTGTAACAATAAAAGCTTCCTGATGTCCCACCAGGGATTAAAATAATTCATCACAACAACAACAACAATGATGATGTATGAGATGAAGTGACGAGAGCGAGACGGAGGATTTCTTTTTACAACCATGAGATTTTGTCCTTGTATGACATCTTGAGTTTCTTGGATGATGTAGATGGATGAGGACCCTGTATATGATTATCCTGACCCCCAGTCATTAGGGGAGGCGAGAGCGGGTCCTCAGCGTGGCTCCCTGAGGAGCATCAGTGTGTTGGACCGACTGCTTCTTACTTATCCAGTCTGGCTGCAGTTATCAATCAACTCGGCCACGGCGCTTCACATTCTGCACCGTGAACCACCCGGGGTGAGAACATGCTCATTATCAGCAAGGAAAACTTGTTTCTTTACAAAATAAAAACTAGTTTATATTGAATGAATCTTTTATTTGTCAGGTAGGTCCAAACTATGCAAAACACAAACTGAAATACAATTGTAATGGAAACAAATTCCACACAATATTAAAAAATGACTACCGGAGTAACACCAGAGACATGGGGAGAACATGCAAACTACACACAGAAAACCACAGAGAAGAAATGACTTGACAATTGAGCCTAGGATTAAGCCCTTTTAAATAGAGGTGGAGGTAGCACTAGCGCCCTCTGCAGTTTAAAGTAAACATCAGTAATGAACTGTTTTGTGGTGCATCATTACTGTTAATAATTTGTTTTTAAAAAGAGAAATCTTTAGAATCTTTGCAGTAATAAAATCACGTGTTTATGTGGATGAAACTTTTCTTTTGTAGAGTTTTCTGGTGAGAAAGTCCAACACATCTCAGAAGAAAATGTTGTGTCTCAGACTGGCGGATGAAAGCGTTCCATCTTTTGTCAAACAGTTCGTCATTCATGAAAAGGACTCGAGTGAGTAACAAAGACAATAAAATAGAACTTATTTATATTTCTCTTTAATGATGTATCATAAAATAATGTACAGCTGCAGTGTGTGATCTGGAATATACGATCTGAAATCGTATTAAACGCTTGTAACACTACATGATGGATAAAGATATTATTATTAAACATGATAATATATTATTTTCACTTTTGAACACAGAACTTCTGGCACTTAGTGATAGAAATCATGTGTCATAGGGACAGTGTAGCCTAGTGGGTAGAGCGTTGGGCTGGGAACCCAAAGGTTGGGGGTTCAAATCCAGGATCTGCTACACGGCCACTGTTGGGTCTGTATGTTGACTGACCCTGAACTCTGACCCCCAACTTCCAGACAAGTTGGGATATGCGATGAGAAACATTTTGTTGCACTGTACTTCTATAAATGTATAATGATAACAATTGAATTATTTATTTATTTGTCTTATTATAATATTTATATTATTTATATTCACGATGTGTCCTGGACAAATTCCAATTTTGAGAATTAAACAACTTAAACTTGTAGTGATTCACTTCATGTGAGCAATTTTGGTTCTAAAATGTTTCTTTACTGAGAAACACTCACTTTGTTATTTGAATATAATGTAATGTAATCGAATGATTTTCTTCCACAGCCTTTTCTCTGATGGGCTCGGCTATAAGTTTCCCAGATCTCTGCAGACTTATTGCTTTCTACTGTGTCAGCCGGTACGTACATTTATTATCTTTTTATTAAAGTCGAATCGAACGCCTTTATCATTACACACATGCAGAATCAAATTCTTTCTTCATGCATCCCAACGATCTCTGTGGTCAAATGGAATTCAAAATATGAAGCAACAAATCTGTAATGATGTAGTAAACGATCATGGACGCCAGGTCATGTGACCCAGCACCTTTTCACTCGTTCTTAGTGAGATGGAATGAAATCGAGAGTAAAGAAGGAATAAGAAGATTTATGTGTATAAATGATTGACTGGTCCTGTAGATCAGGAAAAGAAACTCAGGAAAAGATTGTTTTTATTTTGTCAATAACAGTAGAAAGGTGAGAAAAGTTGTTATAAAATCAATTGAAATCACAGTAACACAACCTGCACATTGTGTATAATAGTGATTATTGTTCAAATAGAACGTTGTGGTTGTTTACTGTTGTTAGAGACGTTCTTCCATTCACGTTGGAGTTGCCAGAGGCCATAGTCAAAGCTTCATCCCACAAACAGCTGGAATCCATCTCACACATGGGTGTGGGTACGTACAAAATCACTTCATTCATTTGTAGGAAATTAATTATAGATTCATAAATGTCATCATTTTATAAAGATTTATTTACTTTAATGCTGTAAGAGTGTTTCTCAGCAATGTGTTCGGAACGCCGACTCATGAACTTGCCTCAAGGGGGAGCCGATAGAACTTTCATTCACCATGTGATTACTCGTTTTAATCATTTTTACCAGGATGAAAATCGTTCATTCACTATTGAACATTTTTTCCAGAGTTTTGGAGTTCCCAGTTAAACTTTCGTGGTCCTCGGAACGGTCCATCATCAGTAACCGATGCACATCCACCCCTAAAACCTAAATCACAAGAGTCGTGTACCAGCACCGGCCCGAGTCTGTTTCAGGAGTTCTGCCCAATACAAACCAGAAGTCCGTCTGAGTTGGATTTAGGAGCAGGTCAGGGTGCTTTATGTTTCATCAACCCACTTTTCCTGCAAGAGCACCCGGTCCGTGGCGCCATGCTCAAGCGGCATCACTTCAAACGCAGCGTCAAAGTTCGTGTTTCCACTGAGAACTCCAGTCCGTTATCTCCCCCCGTCTGTGCACCTCCTCCTCCACCACTTCTAGCAAAGTGTAAAGCAAAAGCATTCAAACAGACTGACATTATCACGGCCGCCACGGAACATCGAGAGACTGCAAATGTCATCAAGGAGGATTCAGATTATCTGCATCCGTGTCTCACACTTCCAACTAAGATTTCCACCGTGGTCGTTCCTCGTCTCTCACCGACTGCTGAGGAGGATTATCAGCTTCCCAAAGTTCCTCCGCAGGTACTGACTCGATCTGCATGATATTAGAACCCACAGTCATTTTTCTGTCTCTGATATTTTATAATCCAGCGTTCACTAGATTTCAGCAGAAGATCTGAATGAATGAGTGAATGTAGAAGGTTTGAGGCGTCCAGAAGGAACCACCAGAAGTTCCATCTTTCTATTTTCTACTTTGTTTAAAATGCAGTTGTAGCATTGATGTAACAGTTTGGTTAACATGAACAACAAACCCTCAGTGTTTTTCTGTCACGTCTGTGTTGTGTTTATAGTCTGAAACTGAAATCCTGCTGGATTATAAAGAGGAAAATGATGATAGTGAGACGGAACTGATCCTGGAACACAGACATGTCCCATCTCTCAGCGATTTGGACAGCAGCAGCTCCCTTAGCAGTCTCGACGAGGCAGAAGAGAGTCCAGACCGCCCCCCCCTCACACGGGGCACCAGTAACCCTCCTCCAACAGTCCACCACTCGATCTCTGCGCTGCGGAAGATGAGCGCCGTCTTCATGTCTTTCTTTGTGCCTGGAAAGCGAGTCACACGGCTGGTCGAGGACCTTTCACGTAATCGCCGTACAGCTTTCGGGACCCTGATTCAAGACTTCCTGAGGGAGCAAAGAGAAGATCTGAAGACTTTCACATCGTCTGTGAAGCTACTGCAGGGTTTAAGACAATTTATTAACCGAGCAAAAGCTTTTCTTCTGGAATGTGGAGAGCTTGAACCGCCGATTGAGACACTTGTGCCTGAAGATGAACAAGGTATGACCAGAATTATGTAGTTTAAATAAAATATAATATAAATAGTGACGTCCTGGTGAATAGAGATCTGTACTTGTATTCAGAAGGTTAGGGGTTCGATTCAGAGAGTTGATCGGTCAGAGAGTTTCACTGCACATCATGGGTGTGGAGGTTTAATTCTTCTGTGTGTGAAGAGGAAAATGATTCTTAACCTGAATTATGTGTTTTTAAGAACTTGTAGTGTGTGATTGCAGATCTAACCCTGGAGAGGGCGCTCTTCCGCTGCATTTTAAAGCCTTTAAAAGGACAAATCGATGCAGCACTGCAAGACCTACATGAGCAAGATGGTTCTTATAAAAGACTGGCTGACAGCATGGTGAGAGCCAGAGAAAACTCACCACATCAACTCTTCATGGTGCGGGTGGCAGTGCCAGATTCTAACAACATTGAAAAGATCAAGCAGAAGATGGCGCTCATGAGTCGTGTCTATTCACCCATCGATAAAGTTGTCTTGCTCCTGCAGTTTTGTAAACTGGTTTATAAAGCCATGAAGAGCGATGCTGGTAACGTTCACTCGAATTATCATTCGTACAGTTTGTTAACTTGAATAAAACATCATTGGCATCATCGTTATGAAACAGGGCAGCAGTTTGGAGCCGACGACTTCTTACCAGTTCTGTCGTACGTGATGGTTCAGTGCAACCTGCCTGAGATCCTTCTGCAGGTGGAGTACATGATGGAGCTCCTGGACAACTCCTGCCTCAGTGGAGAAGGTACAAATCTGTTTTCTACCTTTAGGTGCTTTTGGTGGAATCTTCTTTAAACTCTTGACTGGAACATTTTAAACACTCGTCACTTAATGACTGTTTTACATTAGATGAGATCTTTTGGTGTTTATGATTCTGCTTCTTTTAGGTGGATATTATCTTACCAGCGTTTATGCCAGTCTTTGCTTCATCCAGCGTGAACCAGAGGAGGCGTCATCGAGTAAACTCGCCCCTCAAGTCAAGGAATCACTGAAGCAGTGGAGCCACAGACGAAGCTCAGAATCCAGGAGCCAAACTGATCTAAAGCTGCATCAGGTCAGTCCCACACATCAGACGCACCAATTCAGTGTCAAAGTCTTTTTGTTAAAAGGAAATTTTAATCTGGGCCTGCGAATGAACACAAAGCTGATTTAACCCACTTATTTGGAACAAGTAGTTGTGCTGCCTACTTGTGGAAGACAATGTAATTGTCCTGCTTTGTCACTACAACACCAGGGGGCATCACGTTTCTGAAGGTTCTGTGGTGTTTGTGTTTCAGTAACGAGTGAGAAACATCGTTGATGTACAAGTTGTAAACAAGTGATATTAAATAGAGGCACCGACAGGGAGAGACGACTTTAACTACAAGCGTGTATTGTCTTGTTCTGATGGCTACAGTGCACCCCCTTGTGGTTGATGTTAGGGAAAGGCTGCACTATAGAAGTGGAAAGTTATTTATTGAATTTGATCACAACCTGTTTGTTTCTCTTCTACAGAGATTTGTGAAAGTTCTCTTTCAGACTGAAGAGGTTCGTTTGATGAAGACTCTGCAGTGGGAGGAAGATTTAAATGCTGAAGCTTTGGCTGAAATCTGTGCCACCAGGTTTGGTGTGGAGGGGTCTGAGGAGTACCGACTGTACTGGAGAAACGGTGGAACGCTGACGCCCATCCCACCGGACGCTCGGATCCAGGACAACACCAGCAGGGCGCCGATCATCTACCAGTCCTGGAAGCTGAACCAGGAGAGTGATTTGCAACTTCCTGGAGAAGCTTCATAACAGGAACTGAAGTGATTTATGATGAACAGATTTTCATTTATATGTTTTTGTCCTAATTTCATGTGGACTAAACAAGGTTCCTGTTTATCATTAATACATTCTTAGACTGGTACAAGCAGCTTGTAGATGATCGCTGTAAACCATCAGAACTAAAATATTAGTTCCATACTCTTCAGGATACGATTCTAAAATAAGTACATTTCATTCTTCTTTGTTGATTTTAAAATGATTATTTAATTTTATATTCGTTATTCTAACTACTGTATGTGTTGGACTTTTTGGTCCTTCGTTTCATGCATAAAACATTTAGAGAATCAAAATGAATGAACGGTCCTAATATATTAAAAATGATTTCTATATTGTTAACTTGTCACAAGGAAAGTACGGTTGACTATTTATAAGCAGCAAAACTACATTGAGAACATGAACATGGATTCATTCGTTGATTTCTGTAACACAGTGGATGCAAATAGAAAACAAGCTTAAAAAGAAAGATTGGGAAAAGATTGTTTTAATGTGTTATGAAATGTTTTGTCTCTCTCTCTCACACACACACACACACGTTACTGACATTTCAATTCTTTTTACTTCATATCTGGGGCAGTTCAGATTACAGGCACATGTTGAATATTAGTATTGATCACTAGAATGATTGTAAAGGTTTGGATTATATAAGCCCGTTTCCACTCCTCCACCCCCACAGTGCAGTTTGGTTGTGTTTTGCTGTGTGGGAAGTGTGTTGTGGTCCCATCACTGACCACAGACTCCAGATTACATTTGGATCTGTTCTACATGGACGATTAAATCATTTAAGTGGAACTCATGAGGACAGATATGATGAGGTCCGTTCCCCCAAGTCTCTTCTAGGGTACGTGGTACCACAGGATTTTTGTTTAGGTGCTCTTTGCCTTCATGACCAGCAGGGTGCGTCTCGGGATGCCATGTTGAGCAGCTGAGCTTCCAGCTCCTCAGCGGCGTCACTAAAGCGCCGGACGAAAGACTGAATCAGTCCCGCAGCGCTCGATTCGTATTCCTCCATTTCTACGGCCTCTCCTGTAACACAAGGATTCTTTCGTTTCATTACAGACCGAACACGAGGAAATGAAAAGGAAACTCATTACCATCATGTAAGCACCCGTTGGTGCACTAACCTTTAATGTGAGTGTTTGCCTGGACAAACATCTTGCGAGCTTCTTTACGAAGCAGAACCGTCTCCCGGAGTTGGAGAAAATCATGTGCAGCATCAGCGGTCACTGCAGAGTACCGATCATATAAAGCACGACCTCCCTCAACATCAGCGGTGGACTTGTGCACCTGAACCAAGATTAGAAACTCAAATCAGTCCAAAATATCAGCGTCTAATATTTTGTACTTTTTACTCACATGATAAAACTCGTGTCTGCAGTAAAATATAAAAACATTTAAACACAGAGAATGTGGTCACCATGGCGATCATGTTACAGCTGGAATTTTATAAAACGTGTCCCGGGTTCGACATCATCATGATCCACTCATTGCAGCAGCAACAGCAGGAAGTGATGTCATAAAAAAAATCACAAACTTAACTCGACACCCCCGGGTTCTATTTAAGAGAAATATTAAGCGAGGGAAGTAGGAGCTCAGTGGTTGACATGTTAAACTTCTGATCAGAAGGTTCTGAGTTCTAATCCCACCACCACCACTGCTGTTACTGCAGGACCCCTGAGTAAAAACTGAGTAAATCTCAGTCACACACAGTCAGTCACCTACCTGCAATCTACAGAGAAACCTCTGGATGGCGTTCTTGCCCACTGTATGAATCTTACTGCGGTCCAGTGTGATGAGGGCATCCGGACGACCATCGGCCCCAGAGGTCATGGTCAAGGTCACTAAACCCTCGCCTGCTTCTAACAGTACACGCAGAATCACAAAACGAGCCTGCATATGAGCCTACGAGAGAAAGACGAGTTCAAGCGATCACAAAAATAAACGAACAACCTGTTTATTGAGCTTTAAAGTCCTTATAATTGTGAGTTATTGATGATGATGTCACACCTGTCTCCAGCTCTTGGTCTCTGGAGTATAAAACTCTAATCCCAGAAGTCCAGCACGGATCATGTTTAACCAGTTCACATAAACCACCTCGTCTGCTGAGGCTTCGTCTTCATGGCCGAAGATGCTGCGTACAATAAAATCACATCACAATAAGGGTGTGTGTGGGGTGCGTGTGTACATATATACAATTTTTGTCAGGAATTTTAAGTTAAGGGCTTTGCTCGAGGGTCCAACAGTGACATCATAGTAGCAGTGGTGAGGCTTGAACTGGTGGTGAATTCTTTAGATTACTGCTCGAGCACTTTTAGGCAGCGATTTACCTGAGCACCTGTGTGTTGAGAGAGAGGTAGAGCCCGACACACTCCGCCCTGCACTCCTCATATGAGGAAGCGATGGTGGAGAACTTGCTGTCCCAGGTCTCGTTACCTTTATACCAGCTGGTGATCTGCTCAACACAAACACAAACTAGTCAACACAAACTACAAGGTTCAGTGTGATGATTAAAACGAGGAGGATGGAACCCGTACCAGTTCTCCGGTCTCTGGGTTACGGACCTCAGTCTGATCAAAGTTGAACGTTCCCTTGTCATCCTGTGTGAGAACATACATGTTCAATTCTCCAGATCATGTGACTAGAGTCAAGCACTTGACTCCCCCCCGCCATTAACATTTATTTAGAGGATGAAATGATCCATTGCTGCTCAACACATCCCACCCACATGTGAAAAGATAATCTTCACTTCACCAGTGAGTGGTCCGAATGTTACGCCCGGTTAGTCGTCCAATCCCTAGTTCCTCTCTCACTTACTTGAATGAAGAGTTTCCCACTGCCGTGACCCAGAAGTTCATGAAGTCCCACCTGCACCTCAAACGAAGGTCCTTTCCACTTAATGTAAAGATCCTGCAAGTAAAAGAAGAGCAAGTCAGATTAAAATCCTGCTTCTGAGAACGTTTAGTACAAGTTCTCGTGATTAAATCCACACTGTGAATGAGTTTCATCACACTGTGACTTGACCTTGTCTTTTTCTTCAAGGAACGTCAGTTTGTCCTTGTGCGTTGCGTACGCTACCGCCAGCACATTTCCAAGAGAAACATTCTTAAATCCTTCAGTTTGTCTGATATCATCATCTGCAAAAGACACACAAGAACACAAACGAAAACTACATTAACCATTCGAGTGATTCTGAGCAGAAATAAACAAAAAAATTATGAAATAAATTAAATCAAAGATGTATTTAAAGCATTTATCATTGTATTGTGTTCAGCCAGCATGCTCATAAAAAAACAATATCAGGTCCATACAGGGTTCATTTAACTGATCCCGATCCATTCGATTCTTCAGCTTGTAAATGATTGTCAGAGTAAATCTCTCTCTCTCTCTCTCTCTCTCTCTCTCACACACACACACACACACTTCATTTACTACAAAAAAAGTTGAAACTCACAGTTTGGGATATTAATTCCTGCTGGGATGCCACTGCCAGCGAAGGTAAGCACATCCAGTGAGGTGAAATCCGGTTTAAGAAAGCGATCTTTTTCGAACCCTGCAGGCCAGGGCAGCTCGGGCAGCAAAACTTCAGCAGAACTTACCAGCTGTGCAAAACGGCTGCTCATGGCTTTATTCACCACGGCAACAAACCCTGAAGAGAGTGAATGATTTCAGCATCTTGTAGCATCATTTTTTTTTTTTACACGTTAAGTAACAATCATGACAGGAGACGATCGTTCATCACACAAGTCACATCCACTAATGGACATTTTTATATCTTTCATTTAACAATGTTTTTGGACTGTGGCAGGAAACTGGGGTGCCTGGAGTAAACCCACGCAGACACAGGGAGAACATGCAAACTCCACACAGAAAGTCTGACTTCTTCCCTGACTTTTCTTCAGGAAATTGTACCTTCAAACTCGCCTCTCGAACCGAATGGATCTCTGTAGCTTTCAATAAATCCGATGTAGCTGTCAGACAAAAGAAAATGTCTTGCTGTGGGTTTGTAATCGTACATGATATGATTTTAACAAAGAGCATTAACACCTATTTAATATCCACCAATCATTAACTCACCTCTCCACAATCGGTCCTTTATCTTTAATCCAGTAGCGAGAACCTTCCTTATGAGCCTCCACAGATCCATAAGTAAAACTCTTTATGTACTCTTCAAGCATTCGTCTCTGGTTCTCATTAGCGGCGTGATCCTGTACACAAACAACACAATCATAAACTAGTCTGAATGTTGTTGTGCAGAATGATTTACACAACATAAACTCACTTTTGCTTTCTCCAGGTTTTGGCAGATTTTCTCCATGAGAAATGAATAGTCTCCTCTCTGGATGGAAAACACAGCATCTTCAAACTCATAGTTACCACAGCAACACTCTCCATCAGCTTCTCCTTCAACTGCACAATCTGTCAGATCAAAACGCTTTGTGAAGGAAAACTTCATCTGTGTGTGTGTGTGTGTGTGTGTGTGTGTGTATTGTCAAAGTGGTTCCAGTTTACCCAGAAATCACTGGGTGTGAAGTATCACAGTATCGCACCCCAAACAGTACGCCGATCCAATCAGAGGCGAGGATTACTAAGATAAATAAGGCATGTTTACCCTTCTTGACTGCGGAGGCAAGACGAACTTCATAGCAGCGTTTTCCATCGGACTCCTTCTTAAATAAGCGACTGTTGTAAGCACTCAGGTTCTGAAAGGTAAAAGATTACAAACTTCATGGATACACTGGTGTGACACACACACACACACACACACACACACACACACACAATCCAGTCGATACCCCTGCTCAGATTTCACTACTCAAACAGCAGTGAAGGTTTGTTGTGTGTTGATAAGAAGCACTTTACCTTCGAGTCCAAGAATCTTTGGGCCAATTCAGCATCTTTTAAACAGCAGTTTCCTGAGAAGTACGTGGTGATGCCCTGTTACACAAACATGGAGAGATGAAGTGGCTTAGTGAATAACAGCAACCTGTTCAGGTGTTTAGTGTATTCACACACTGTGTGTATCAGCGTGACCCTAAAAAAGATTAAGCACTTGAATGTTAAAAAGCCAAAACTTACACCATCACCAAGCCCTAACTGTTTCAGCTGGTGCTCCAGTGAGTAGAGGAGGTGTGAGCAGTTGTTCCACAGAGTCTCCATCTCAGAAGGATTTTCTTTATACGCCTGACTCTCCCACAGCAGAGCCTTAAACTTCTCCTGCAACACAAACACAAATTTCATACATCATGCATTTACTAAAGTAACGATTATACACCATAAAAGTAAGCAAGTACCATTTTTATTTACCTTGGGTACATTTGGAATAAACTTGGTGTCACCAAACGACTTATAGTTTCCCATGTTTGCATAAAATCCAGCAGCATAAACCAGAACTGCCTAGATTCAATATAAAAAGAACATTAATCATTATATATAATGTTTGTGTTTTATAAACTATAGAATGATTAATATTGAATACATGTTTGTACCTGGTACTCCTCGGACGTGAGTCCTGCTGCCGCCGCCACCGTCTCCAGCTGTGCAGGCGGCTGCTTTCTGAACATTTTCTGCAGGAGAACATAAAGAAGCGGAGACTCTGGTGAAGTCTGGAGCAGAACCACCAGGCCACCGTACCAAGATGCTCGAGACAGATAATGTGCATAAAGCTGCTCATTAGGTGACAACAAGCGAAAAGCTTCTCGACAATCCAGAGCCGAGATCCCAACATCATTAGGGAGAAAATACTGAGAGTCCACCATCCTGATCAAGTTCTGCTTCACACCTGAATTCACAAGTGAGTAGAAAAAAAAAGGATTTAAGTTGTAAGTAAAATATTTATAATCAGTGAAAAGTTTCAACAGAGAAGTTAAAGTTCATTACAGGACACAAAAGAAAACATTTAGAGAAGCTGGAAGACTTCGACTTTCTCTAAGGCACAAAAGTTGGGAAGCAGAATCTGGAGATCAGAAGGTTGCTGGTTTGATTCACCACCGAACTGATCCGATTCTGCCCAACTCACAGGACATGTGGGCTCACTACTGCCCCCTACTGTGAGTTCAATCAGCTCTGTGTGTGTGTGTGTGTGTGTGTGTGTGTGTGTGTGTGTGTGTGTGTACAAAATTCTAAACTTTACATTTCAACTCTTTTGACATTATTGTGTCTGAGCAGTTATAATCAGATTAATAAAGATAAACTGGAGCTCATCATCTAAACCTCACTTGTGTCATGTAAAGAATTGTATTTCTGATATTATTTCTATTGTTTTGTAACTGAATCCTGAATGAATCACTTTCACTTCCCTCACAGATGCTAACATGCTAACACACTTAGCTACAGTCCTAATGCTCAAGTTCCTCTTCTAATGAAGGACTTACTTCACCGGTTATAATTATCAACACACCAACAATTAAATCATATTAAGTTGAAGTAAATAAAGCAGTTTATTGTGAATGACATTTATAACTCCCACCTTTCAGTTCGGACTCCAGTTAAAATGCAAGCTCACTGTGTGCACACTTCCGGTCTCCATTCAATACAAATCCCGCCTTTCATCCAATCACATGCGAGGATTTAAGATTGATTAACTCATCAGCCAATCACCGAAGAGAAGCGAAACTAAGCCAGTTTGTCTTGTGTAGAGAACGAGATCGAAACCTCAAACTTTACTGGTCTATTACTCATTATTACTCTCTAATACTCTCATTATTAACATGTACTTCAATAGAAAAGACATTTTATTAGAAAATCACTGTAATATTTTAATAATTCCAGTTAAGCTTACTGCATGATCTGCTTTCCTCACACAGTCCTAAGACATGCCTTCTAGTTGACTAGAGTTACCGAATTGTCCCAAATTGAACTGAATTGACATTTCCAGCTCCTTGTTAATGTGGGTTCTAAACCCGGGAGGGTCGCCCTGATGGGGGGTCTGAACGCTGGGTGTAAAAGAAAAATATGAATGAAATATGATATCAGAAATGTGACATCAGAGACCAACAGACCCTAACCCTAACCTTAACCCTAACCTTAACCCTAACCCTAACCTTAACCTTAACCCTTAACCATTAACCTTAACCTTAACCCTAACCTTAACCTTAACCTTAACCTTAACCCTAACCCTAACCCTAACCTTAACCCTAACCTTAACCCTAACCCTAACCCTAACCTTAACCCTAACCTTAACCCTAACCCTAACCTTAACCTTAACCCTAACCCTAACCCTAACCCTTAACCATTAACCTTAACCTTAACCCTAACCTTAACCTTAACCCTAACCCTAACCTTAACCTTAACCTTAACCCTAACCTTAACCTTAACCTTAACCCTAACCCTAACCTTAACCCTAACCTTAACCCTAACCTTAACCCTAACCCTAACCTTAACCCTAACCCTAACCCTAACCTTAACCTTAACCCTAACCTTAACCCTAACCCTAACCCTAACCCTAACCTTAACCCTTAACCCTAACCCTAACCCCTAACCTTAACCTTAACCTTAACCCTGTTACAAATCTGTTGAGTGGAAATGATTTCTTCTTTTTCTGCCCAATTGTAAGAGGGTAAATGATCTCTGACAGGCCTGAGCAGATCCACTGATGATGCTCTTGACTTGAGAATATTGTAGCGTGTTGGTTCCTCTGGTCGTGATCCTGACCACCTTTGTCAGGAACTTGACAGTTAGAAGATCAGTTATTGGTCTTGAGAACCCTTCAACAGTAAAAGGGGTGTGTGTGATCTGGACCAGCGTTCAAACATCTTCCATCAGCTGTGAACAGGACTGCAACCTTTCTGTGAGATTCTAAACTCACAAGTCGTCATGTTAACAAGTCTACAGCAAACACGAGATGATGATGATGATGATGATGGTGATGATGATGATGATGATGATGATGAAGACCTCCGTCTGAAACCCAACTATAAACAAATCATCAGAAAGAAGAAGAAAGACAGGTAAGAATGAAATGTTTAATAAAATACTACAAACTAAGAAGCACACACACACACACACACACACACACACACACACACACACACACTCACATATATATATATGTGTGATGCATTACATAACTTTTTATTTACAGCCTATTAACAGAGTAATGCTATATCTTTATAAGTGTATACGTTTGTAGTAGTTAAATAGTAATATACTAGTAGTAATAATGTCAGTAATAAAAGCTTCTTTAGCTTTTTATAAGTTCGTATCAGAAGCTGCAGACCAGCCAGTGTTGGAGTGATTAGATAAAATAACGACGTTCTGACGTCTCAAAGTCATCAATCACACACAAATGACGTTTGTACTCACTCAAAGTACATTTCTCATCCACTTCTAATATACATGTACAAATGACATCAAAGAAAGAGAACTGGCACTAATATAATATAATATACAGATGACATTCAAATAAACTCTATAATTCAAATACATATAAACAAATGAAGCTTCTGCTAAATTATATAAAACCATATAAATTATATAGTTACTGTATTGAATGTACAATATGGAATACTAAACTATTAGTACTGGAGATAGATGAACATATAAATACTATATAACATTTTAAATTACTACAATACTAAAACTACAATAACAATAAAGACAATCTTATCTGACACGCACGCGTGCACACACACACACACACACACACACACACACACACACACACACACACACACACACACACACAACTTTTGCTAACACCTCACACTATACTAGGTGCATTTAATTCTGGATCCATGTTCAGTGTTACTGTGGATAAGATGAAACTTTACTGCTCATGTGCACAAATCTGCACGACTCTCGTTAGAAACATTACGTTTTATTGTTTGTGGGGTTTTTGTTGCAGAATAAACCCGGAGTGGAAAAAGGCTCGTTCTCGTCTGGCAGCTCGCAGCAGACGAGAGAAGGAAAGTCAACTGTTCCGAGAAATCTCTGCCCTGTTGCCCCTTGATCCGTCTGAGGAGTCACAGCTGGATAAAGCCTCAGTCATTCGAGTCACAATCGCCTACCTGCACCTCCGATCTCTGCTGGATGCTCCAGCATCCACAACAGAACCACTTCAACCAGGTGTATCGAGCCGGGGTCAGTATACAGACACTGAACCAAATCAGCAGAGATATGAAATCTTCATGATTCAGGTTTGTGTTTGTAGAGAAGTGGATTCTTGATGGTGCACTGAGAGGATTTCTGCTGGTGATGTCATTAAGTGGCAAAATTATCATCACAACGCAGGATGTCGTCACTTATATAGGAATCAACCAGGTATGTTTACACTGGAAATACACGACACAAGTACCTTCTACAATCATTTAAATGCAGTAATTGCTAAATTGGAGGTGGTGTGTGTGTGTGTGTGTCTTCTCCCTGTGTCTGCATGGGTTTCCTCCAGGTAGTCCCATTTTCTCCCAAAATCTTTTGATAATTGTAAAAATTTTAATCATTTTTGTTGTACTTATTATATCAGTAAACACTGGACCTACTTCATTAGTTGTTTGACACACACACACACTTTTCTATTTCAGATGAACTTGATCGGCCGTAGTTTGTTCGACTTCATGCACCCCTGCGACCACAAAGAGATTCAAGAAATACTGACGGGGTTACGAAGTAAGATTTACTCACTTACTCACCAGATTCTTTACAACAATCACTTATGGAATTATTGTTTTATAACCACAGAGACTCAAGGACAGCACAAGTGTGAGGTTCTCCTCAGAATCAAAGGGGCAGTCAAGAACATGACGACCCCCTGGAGGGTAAAAGACTTTTATTGTGTATTTAATAACTGTGGTATAATGTTTACATTTCTAAACGTTTATCTGTACGCAGGTATTTCACTGTACTGGAGTTAAAAAATCCTCCTCAGTACCGGGTTCCAGTTATCTCCTGCTTCTGTGCAGATCTCTGCCGGAGCAAGAAGTTCATGAGATAGATGCTCATCAGAACATCAGAACGTTTCTGAGCGTTCATGGTCCAGACATGAAGTTCATTTACTGCCACTCTGGGTACTTCCAGTTATTTACTTTCATTATTTTGTTAAAATAAATCAATCAATGCA
Source organism: Hoplisoma paleatum (assembly GCA_028565875.1). Lineage (NCBI taxonomy): Eukaryota > Metazoa > Chordata > Actinopteri > Siluriformes > Callichthyidae > Hoplisoma > Hoplisoma paleatum. The sequence continues at coordinate 17,268 of JAOTRQ010063850.1, forward strand.
AAATAATGTTGTTCATGTTAACTTTGTTAAGGGTTTTAGAACTGACTGGATTTACTGACATTGAATTGAATGGTCAGTCTGTTTACCAGTTCTGTCATCCTTCTGACTGCCAGCACATCCTGAAGTCGCATCGCTGTCGTGAGTTTGTGCACATTTATATAAATCATTTATTTTAGTTAGAATTACACAAATATTCGAGATATTTATTTCCAGTCTTGGAGCTAAATGTTGATCTGTGTCAGGATCATGATGCAATTCAACTCCACAACACTAGGAGGAGTCGAGTTTCTAATGGTTCTGTGGTTGTGTTTACTCTCCGGTTTTAATGACAAGTGGGAAACAATTTGTGTAGATTTTATCTGATTGAAATTAAACAACGAATGATTTAAAATGTTGATCATAAGCGAAACATCGTAAATATCAAGACACATCGAGAACTACATCTACTGTTGGGCCCTTGATCGAGGCCCTTAAGCCTGGATTGCTCAAGTGATGGTTTGTTGTAACTTTGGATAAAGGCATAAATGCTGAAAAACTTAAATTATTCTGACAGTGTTGTCGAAGGGTCAGGTGCACACTGGGAAATATCGTCTGCTACAGAAAGGTGGCGGCTACGTTTGGGTGGAGACCGACGCTACAGTCGTGCACAACATTCGCACCGGAACAGCCGACAGCATCGTGTGTATCAACTACATTCTCAGGTAAGAAAAACCTCCTGACACGGGTGTAAACGAGGCTTCAGGTGGGTGTAAGATCACAAACAGCTTCAGCTTCTTTCTGTATTTGTAGTGGAGTGGGGTTGCCAGATGTGGTGATTTCACTGAAACAGACGAAACAGCTGCTCAACACACCGAACCCCAGTACAGATGAACAAACAGCTCAGGGTAAAACAATCCCAGGGATTTGAACCCCACCCATCAGCTTCATGTTTAAGATAAAATCCTAATCCATATCAGATGAAATATCTTTAACATAAATGCAACATTAGCAATAAGAAAAGAAGTTTTCAGGTGATGTCACAACACTAGAGGGCGTCGAGGTTCTGAGGGTTCTGTAGAAGTTATAGTGCTCCCCAGTTGTGGCACTCACTACTGCCCCCTAGTGTGTGGCATTGATTCATTCTGTAGTGTAACAATGATGAAAAAAGTTTACATTCTTAATTATATCTTTTAGATGAGAAGAGAAGACGAGGCGTAAATAAACAAACAGATGTGTGTAATGTAAGTCCAGATGTTTACATCGTCTTTAAACAACAACACAACACTGATGCTTCACTGTTTAAGCTGCTTCCTCTGTTCAGAACATGGACCATCTGGATTTAGATAGTCTGGCTCCATATATCCCCATGCATGAAGAGGACTTCCTGTTAATGCCTGCGTTAGGTGGATTGGCAGAACTCGAGACGTACAGAGACCAGTTCAACCGGCCGCCATCGTTCCTGAGCTCAGACCAAACCAAAAGCCATTCGTCCGTGCTGCAACCAACCGAGCGCAGCTTTTCTGCCAGCACCCTGTATGTGATGCATTAATACTGACAGTTAGATTTTCTGGCTTCAGTAATAAAATTTGTTGTTCTGCAGATCGAGACCCATAAAAAACACACGGTGGAACCACACAACACCAGAAGTAACCAGAGAAGAAGTAATGTGAACATTTGAATGCTTTGTGTTTCATGTTAGTGCAGATGTGTGTGTGTGTGTGTGGCGGGAGTTAACGGGGGAATGTTTTAACATCAGGTACACAAGAGGACGACGAACCTCAATCATTTACATCTCACTGACATTTCCTGCAAAAACTCTGGTAAGAGATCAAATGTTCCAATCCAGTTAGTTCTGACCTCTCTCTCTCTCTCTCTCTCTCTCTCACACACACACTTCTTAAATTTGCTTACATGACACTGGATTTATTATTTTCTTGCTTGTGTTGTGTTTGTCTGGAGCAGACGGACGGTCGGACTGCAGCCACACTGCGCCGGTGCCTCTGGCCCTAAAATATGCCAAATATTCCTGGCATCCTTTAAACTCTTTTCACCAAAACACGAAAGATGAAATAAAGTGCGGATCCCCCGGTCTGCCTGTGTTGAGCAGATGGGACTGTGAAGTGAACGCCCCACTAGGGCCCACGTCACACTTACTTCAGGGGACTGAACTCACCAAAGTGCTGGATCAGGTGACCACTGGAGAACCGTGGTGTCGATGGAGCCGTTCTGTTTAATATTGTGTTTCGTCTGTGTTGGGGGTTGTGTGTGCACATTTCATCCACTTTTGTGTGTTTAATGTTTAACCACACACACACACGAACACACACACTTTGTCAAGATGCTTGCAGATGACCTGACTTTATCATTAAAGACATTATACAATTGACCTTCCCCAGACTTTTATTTATGAGTAAACACACAACAGAATTGAAACAACCTGTTTATACACACACATATGAGTGCTTATAAAAGCGGTAAACAAACTCACAAACGAATCCTAAAAGTTCAGCTTACAATCGAATATTTAATCACAATAAAAGAAAAAGATCTGGTGAGTATTTACATGAAATTCAGCCGCTGATTAAACAGGAACGTCGTGATTGGATGCTTCTATTTTGTGATGGTGTTCCTGTAGAACAAGAAGAAGCAGAATTACTGATTATAATAATAATTATAATAATAATTCAGGAGAACATATGGATTACAGACGGGGCCCCGGGGCCCGAGAGGAAACACTTACGCGTTCATGCTCTTGCCGCTGCCGCTGAGGACGATGTAAGGAGTTTTCTGGGATTTCTGTTTCTCCTGCAGAAGAGCCACGGTACCGAGAGGAGTGTCACTGCTGCTCATCTTCTTCAGCAGCTGTAAAACACACAGCAAACATGAAACCGGAGAACCCGGAGGAAAAGCCACTCGGACACGAGGATCGATTTTTAACTGTGTATCGTAGCTTTCACTTTGTTAACCTGCATTTATTGTTCCAGAACAGATTCAGTTCCACGAGAGAAACGAAATGTTACTGAACCGTTTTCCACGTCCTAGTATTCAAAACACATCTTTATTACTTTATAGTTTCTATTTTCAGCCACTTTGTTCTGGTTCGAGTAGTGACGAGTCCTGAAATAACCCAGACAGAACGGCAGTTTCAGTCCAGACACAACAGATGATGGTTGATCTGATCCTAATCTGATCTCACGAGAATGAAAGGACCTCGTAATGGACCTGCTGATGCACCAGCGCACCACAGTGGCTTTCAAAGAGCAGAAATGATCAGTACTAATATCTTTATTCAGTCGGTGATGTACAGGACAGAATGTAGAACCGTTAATGTTCACACTATTCAATATCAAGATACATACACACACACACACACACACACACACACACCACAGCCAAAAGTATGTGGACACCATTCTAATGAACAGATTCATACCTAGTGTTAAAACCTACTAATAAATAATGGGCACGAGATTGTGGATCCATTCTCACCGGGACCCTAAATAGAATTAAAAGGAGATAATGGATGAAACTGAATTACATCTGATTACATGATGAATTGACCGATACACTCAGGATCTGGTTTTAATGATGGGGTTACAGGAACATACCGCCTCCTCCTCCAGCTTCTTCATCCTTTTCTCAGTTTTCATCTTTCCAGACCCTTTGCCATGGAAGCGATGGGACAGTTGTCTAAAAGCCTACCAGGTAAAGAGGAAACAGAATAGCATCAGTATGTTGGGTGGAGAGTAACTGAGCCATTTCCTCGGTTGTACAGTGTACGTGCCTCTTTGGGTGTGAGTTTGCGCCCAGACTCGTCTACATATTCGATCTTGATGTCTGGCTTGTATCCGTCCTTCTCTTTAAAGTCCTGAGTGAAGCCGCGGTACTCCTCCCTCCTGCTGTACTTGTCATCAATCGCCCTACATCAAGCACACACATACAGAACAGATGAAATCTACAAGATCTGAACAGACACACATTTCTGAAATCAGGGGTATCGACTGGATAATTGGAGGTTCAAATCCCAGCTCTAGGGGGTGCTGTACAACTCCCCCTGTACTTTTCCCAATGTGCTTACTAGTTTAAATGATTTCATTTGACTGTGTAATGATGAATAAAGACGCCTCATTTGATTCTAATGTGAATCTGTGTTGCGGTTACTTTGAACCATGTCTGTCTGTCTGTCCATCATATGTGGCGCAGTAATTCCTGGTCTGCTTACATCTTATCTTCGATGCAGTAGTTATCATTTGGTAAAGCTCCTTTTGGAGCACGAACTCGAGCCACCTTCATCATCTGAGTCTCTAACAGGCCTGTAAAAAAAGAAGTGAATAAGAACGTTCATGACGGAACAGAAACTTGCTCCAGAGTTTCCAGATATTCAGGTTCAGGACCTTTGTTCTTGCACAGCAGTAAAGCAGCTCCAAGACCAGAATTAACGATCGGCTCTTCATCCAGGATGGTCGTGGAAGTCGTGGTGAACTAAAAAAACAAGAGGCAAAATGTTTAGAAGTGTGTCTACTGCATATATGTGTGTGTGTGTATATGGGTGGTAATACGGCTATTAGAGGGTCCATACAAACGCTACAGAGGTCAAGGAAAGTCAACTGTTCCAGACATGAACAAACCCCCCCCCCACACACACACACACACATAACACAAGAGTTTCGACTGGACAATGTTCACATCATTACTCGTGTGAGCACAGACTTAATATGAATCATTAATATTAAACACGCACGTCGGAATGTTTCTTCTCATCGTCCAGGTTGACGGTGCTCCAGCCCACGTTATCATCCAGATCTGAATCAGAACCTCCAGCTCCATCACGCTCGTTCTCCTGCTCAAAGTCCTGCATGAACAACACAAATATACAAACTGTAAACGATGCTGAAAGCCCTCATCATGTTACATCATTATTAAATCTCGACTCACCATAATGTCTTCCTGGTCCTCTCGGTTCCCCGACAGGCCGTAGGTGGGAATGTCTCCTAAAGTGCGACAAAACTCCGACGTAGCATTAAAGACGATGTTGCTCTTTACGTCGGGATCCTCGTCACCACTGTCACCACCTCTGGCCATCGCTCGCAGTTGTTCCACCACCTACAGTCCATGTTTAAAGGGCCACAAACCAACCACAGAAAGAAGACATTGATCAGAACGAGTCATACAGCGCCCCCTGGAGAAGACAGAGTTAAATATCTAACCAATGTCAGAAAATCTGTCGGATTAATTACTGATTATAACGTAGCCTCAGATCTTTACAGTAATGCCTCAGTAGCCTAGTGGTTACACAACTAATAATCAGAAGGATGCTGGTTCAAACCTCACTAATGTTGGATAAATGTATCTGCTAAATGCTGTCAATGTGCCCCATAATGCACCAGAGCCTTCAGAGGAGGAGATCATAAAACAGGCTTGCTCTTCAAAGAGCAAGTGAAGAGAGAGAAGTCTGCTGAAGCAGTCGATGGTTTTCATTCCTCCTGTCATCTTTCTTACCTTTTCTCCAGAATCCTTCAGCAGCTGCTTCTGTCGAAGCTTTCGTTGTTTCTCCAGCTGTTTCTGCAGCTCCTCTTCTGCCTCGTCTTCCTCGATGAGTTCCGGCTCCGGAGGCAGAAAATCATCTGAGTCGACAAAATATTCACCGCTTACTTAATCACCTTGTTTATATGTGTCGTTTTGTTTTAACTCAATTAAAACTATGTGGACACTAGTACCAGAACAACACACTATTAGTGACGAGCTGATGAGAACAGAGACTAAAAATCAGCTGCTTGTGTGTTTAATTGGGACTTTATGAGTCCGGTTGCCAGATTTCTGCTGTAGCCAAAACAAATCTGGTTGCAACTTTTATCCATTAAAACCAAATCGTTCAATTAGGTTTAAAAATTCATTCAAGAGTTCATGTTACTTCCTCACCATCATCACTGATGTCCATGTCGGCGGTGCGAACATCATCAGACTGTTGCAGGACATCGGCGGCAGGACTCCCAGCAGCCTTAACCACGCCTTCAATCTCTTCATCTTCATCGTGTCTCTTTCCTCGACCTCGTGACCTGCACAAGAGATTAATAAACATGCTCGACTAAAACCACAGAGGACTTCTGTAATGTGATGTTGATATGAGGATGTGGAACCTGGAGCCGAAGTCTGTGCTGCGAGTATCGTCGGTGAGGAGAACTCGCTCCTTCTTCCTGATCTTCTTCACACGGCGTTTCGTTTTCTTGAAGCCCACCTGACAATAACAGATGCATGAGAACATGTCACTAACAGTACAGGTGAGGAGGAAGCAAAATCATCCACACTTTACTAGGGCTGTCCACAACCAAGGATTTTGTTGGTCGACCAGAGGTCGTCATTTACTTCAACTAATCGACTAATA
>JAOTRQ010063851.1:0-13217 GCA_028565875.1 Hoplisoma paleatum
TATTAGCGAGGTAATCGGGGCTCGGAACGAATTAATTGTATTTGCGTTATTTCTTATGGAGAAATGTGTTTCGGATAATGAACATTTCCGATAACGACCGACCTTTCGGAACGGATTGTGGTCGTTAACCGGGGTTCCACTGTATTTATAATTATTATACTGTTGCATATACAGTGTTGGAAACAATCTTTTGAAGACTTAGTTCTCATTTTTATTTAATGACAGTTTAGCTGAACATTGATGTTATCTCCTTCTACCTCATCTGTTCTAAAGTAACAATTCTCATACTTCCACATCTCTTCTGTAGTAGAATCAGCTCCACTGATGTGAATATATGTTATTGAAACCAGTTTATGGCTTGAGCTTTGTGACATCATAAATGGCAGAAATAGGTAGCACATGATGCAACATTATGTCATTAAAAAGCCCATGGTCAGTGATGACCCATTTATCTAAACCTAAATCAGTCTGAATATCGTCGTCTGACCATACAGCCACTTATTAGAAAAAATGCTAAACATATTCAAATTTCAACCACATCACTGTCTGTAGAAATGTACCTAAAGTGCAACTAATAAAGTGGTTGTGTATTATTATACGTGAGAATTTTTCATTTTTATTGTTCAGGTGGAAATAGATCTGAGACAGGTTGACTTCGTGTCAGGTGTCACAGAATGGTGAGTACAAACACACAAACTAAACCTGAATAAAATACACAGTACACAAATACAGTCTTTGTAAATGAAGCTGTTTTTACTAGCAGGGAAAATGTTAGATCATCATTAAACCATTTCCACTACACAATTATTTTTCACATCATGACAGGATTAAGCTGTCCCACAACCACAGGATGCCATGTTACATGAACAACAAGTTTCATGTTTCAAGCTGAAACAGCCACATTCAGTAATGATCCAATCGGAGGCTTTTACCTATTTGCTTAGGTAAATCCGGGTCGTGTTTATTTGACCAGGCAAGGTATATCATTAAGAATTTTGAACATGATTCTGGTTCAAACTAAAGGCAGTCGAGTAAAGAAAGTACATGAACCTTTCTAGGTTACAATCCACATGAGCAGCAACAAAAGCCGACCAGCTGAGTAAAACAATGCAGGGTTTAAGTTTGGACTTAACCTCGTATAAGAATTTGGTTTCAGATATGGTTGTTGTATTTGGTGATATCTGAAATGCTGATATCTAGTATGATTTCTTTTTACTATACAGACAGACATTGTGTTAATATTAATTGCAAAGTATTCAAATTCTTAACTTTTTTCAATGTTTAATTATTTCAAAGTGTTTTTACTGATGGAATTCTATAACAAATCTTTAAACATGTTTCAGGTTTGATTTGAAGGAAGAAAACAACTAGGCTTTTTCTTCAAAGCAGTCATAACCTGCAAGGTTACAGCAATGTCTTCTGTATTCTATTTCCTGTGTGGTCCTGTTTTGTTCTCTGTATATCTTGCTTGTTTTGATAGTGCGCACTTAAAGAATTGAAACGATAATAGAATCAATATGATTTACCGGCAGATGATCTTTCTCTGCTGTTTATGTTTGTGCTTCCAAGAAATGTTATATCACCAATCTGATTTTTAAAGGGCCAAATTGTATTTTTTCAATATATCAGAAATGCAAAGACATGCTAATTGTTTGATATAATTGTATGGCCCATTTAAGATATTTGACAAAAAAAGAAAAATTGACATTGAATGTAAATGACTAGTGCTAATCAGTTAAATAAGTGTTTACATGGTCTTGCTAACTGACATTGACATTTGTGCTGCATTTCAAAGTGCAGGTTATACAAACGGTTTGTTTCTTGTATTTTACGTTTTTTTTGTATTTTAAGTTTTATTTGCATAGTCAAGATGACCGCATTACACACATTTATTTCGTTATAAAATAATTCTTAATAAATTTGAAGTCAGTTTTAAGAGTGCATTTTCACCAGGAATCACATGAGCAGACATTTTAAACATTAAGAATCAGTCTAGATTACAAAGTTTCTCCAATATCTATGAGGTCTATAACCAGTGCCAGTTCTTCGCCTGCTCAGACAGCGCAAATAAAACATTTAAAAAATAATTATTTACAGAGGACATATTATGCAAAATTCATTTCTTGCGTGTTTTATTATTTACTTATGGGTCTATACTGTTTCTAAAACCAATTCAAGTTTGAATAAAATCCATTCATCCAATGTGGAAACCCCCATCACCTGGAAACCCCCCACCATAGCTCTGTGCACTAGTAGTAGTGGTTTGAGAACTCTGGATAATAATATACAGAAGAATTATTAAGCAGATTGTATCTACTGATATTCACTGGTTAGCAGATGACGGAGATGTAAGAACCTTTTGTGCTTATATTTGTGCTTTGTGCAACAAAAGCTAGTGCAGTGTTATTGCTTGATAATTTTTAAAAGTAATGCATGTTAATCACCATGGAGGCAGCCAGCAAGTAAAATGTGTAAACGTACATTTCCCATGGGATTCCATAATTCATATACGTATTTAATAAATTCATAATAATTTAAAAAAAGACATAATATGTCCCCTGTATTGTATTTATCCAAAGAGAAAACAAGAAATAAAAACAAGAAATAAAACTACAATTGGGAGAACCTTAAATGGAGAATTGGTGCAAAATTGAGATGCCGTTACTACAGTGGAAAAAAAGAATTGCAGTGCACACGATTACGATAAGAATAGATTACACGATTATTCTCTAGTAAAAAGCCAAATTGAGCAGTTTGGTTTTATCCAATAACTTAAAAAGAAATATAAGAATAATATCAAACTGATAATTAATTTGAAGTGTCTGTTTTTTTCCAAGGCGCAATATAGACTACAAAGTATCTACTGCATTTCCAGCTTGCCTGAACAATTTTACTGAGTACAAATAAAAATGCAATGTTCATAAAAGCAAATATAAAAAATAAGTGAAATGACTTTTCCATGACTAATGGAAAACACATTCTCGTGTAATTTGGATTTTATATTTCGTAGCCCTATTACTAATGGTCTCAGGACTTACAATCTTTAGGTCTAGAATTCCTGTAGTGCAAAAATCCACGATATTTTTACACATTATACTAACACACAGACGTAGTTCGTGTAAATCCAACCTGACAAATGCATGCGAACAACAAAACTTCCATCCACTGTTGTAATGCAGCTAATAAAATCTTGGGAAGCATAACTATATAACTACTGCCCAGAACTATTAAAATATTCGAATAGTCTGTTCAAATATTTGATTAGATGTAATAAAGATATTTATTAACTGGGGGTAAAGTGTTAGCAGACTCAGATTATTACTTAGTATATCAAATACACTTGGATTTATCAAGTTTAGATTTTATATTGTAATTTATACCAAATTGTTAAAATTTTGTTTCTGATTTGCTAGATGAACAGTACCGTGTTATCACACTAGTTAACTGATTAACCATCAAGTTAACATGATAAACTACTACACAAAATGCCAAGGAAATCACTTTGTGCTTCCCACTATGGGTCAGTTTACCGTAAAAAAAAGTATTCAGGTCATGACCCATATCTAGCAGTTTTTTTAATAATATGCAAATTCTCTTTGGAAGGGTGTAAAATTCATTAAGATTAATTGAATATACTTAATAGTTATAGTAATAGCAATACCATCAACCTGTGTTGGCATTAGTTTTTAAAACTGCAATTTAATAAAATCTGGATGCCGGAATATCACTGTTAATTGTATTATTAATGCATTTATGGCTGATTTCATGTCAGCATAATAAAATCAGATAAAACATTGTGTTATGTATTAGTTGTAAGTGAATCACTTTATTCAAAAAGATGCAGACTTGCACTATGCACTCAACATTGAACGGTCTGTCAATTTGCATGGTTTATATTTTACATAATTCACCATTCAATGATTTTTTGAGTGTTATTTCATTGATTATTTTTGTATTTTAGAGCAAAAAAGGTGGACCGTTCAACAATTTGGTTGCTTTTTATTTTTGGCAAGCTTTATTTGTATAATTACACTGAATTGTGTATGATTTTGTTGATGTTTTTGTGCTTACAAAGTATTTAGTATAACTTCATGAAATAATTTCTAAGCAATTACTTCTTGCATATGTTTGCTTTTTATAATACTGTAATGGACATGGAACATGCCTAAATATTAAACTGCTGCTTCAATATAAAAACACCAACGAATCTTCTGTCATTGTTCTTGTCAAACGTCATTAACTGCTACCTGTATTCATAGCATGAGTGTTGCCACATTACAGTACTAATAAAACACTCATAACTTTTTGTCTACATTTTTATTTAGTGAGGTTTACTTTAGAAACAATTTGATGTGAAATGTGTGTATTTAGTTGTGACCAAAAGTTTTTTTTAATCGTTTTTAATTTAATTTGCTGCATCTTACCAGCATTATGAAATTCGGATCCAAGGCAATGAGCCCATGATTTCAATATATTCATATACACACAATCCTGTGTATCACATGATTTCAATATATTCATATACACAAAATCCTGTGTATCACACACACACACACACACACACACACATATATATATATATATGTATATATATATATATATAGTTACTGAAATAATTCAACCTTTTCATATTCTATTTTTGTGACCAGCATTCTTGAACATCACATATACTTAAATAATCTGCAACGTTGATTGGAAGAGTTGCCTTGTTTCCCTAATGTAGCAGATTTGAACCAAACTAAATGACAATCATGGCTACAGATACCTGTAACATCCAACCAGGAACTTGCTGAGTCAATCTCAGAGCAACTAGCTTTTGTTCGCACTAGACAGTGGTGATTCACTTCAAGTTTATTATAATGAAGCCATACATTTCTAAGTGTTTACAATGCAAGGTTTTATTACATTTACACAATAAAAGTGAACCTAGGGGTCACAAGTACAGCTTCACAGCAAAAACTCCAGACACCCTTTTGCTCGAATATTGCATAAAAACAGATCATACATTGTTATGACAGTGGACAGGAAATAGTTTAAATCACATGTTCATACAATACAAAATATTTTTACATGGTACAGTCTCTGGTGGAACAGGCATAAAATGTTTCACTTGATGGTGTCCATCTTCAGATCTGTGCATTGCTGCACCATGTTGCATTTATGTCAGACTGAGGGGAAACAAATCGTTATTTTTTTAAAAATATAATTCAGTTTTTCCCCAAACACAGACTTAAGATTCCACTATAGGAATTATTTCAATTTAATTTTCAGTTTAATTAAAAAAAAAATAAAACAAATCTACAGTTCTAACCACCTTTAAAAAGTCATCACACAAAGCTAGCCTTTTTGCTAGGTGCTATAATGAGACCTATAGGTCAACAAGACTCAAAGTCAAACAGCATACCAACCAACATACATAATAGCTTAAAGCACAAGGTTGTTAATATTATTTTGAGATATTTCTTATCCAATTGAGTTGGAAAATGGGCAGGATTAAGTGGGAAAATAAATTCTGTCAATTACACACATTCTTAAAGAAAGCAACCTGTAACATTTCTTTAAAATAAAAAGATGAAAATCCCTAGGCAATTGATTTTAATTTCCTTTTTACATCTTAAGGTTAATTTTTTTCTTCATTTATTTAATTAAAAATAAGAAAGCTTATAAATACGCAAAATATAAACTACTAAATAATTGAACTTTACCTGTCAATGAGGGAGTCCCTCATACTTGTGGCTATGGCACTTGGCTGTGTTTCTCCAAGTCTAAACACACTCTCGATGACTGATAGCTCTGTGCTTGTTGTATCCAAACCACAAAAGGCACACCAATCATTCACCACCATACCAGCAGCAATCACCTCACTGCCACGGTTTACAGTGCCAGCCTAAAATGTGAGAAAATATGCACAGTGGGTGAAAGAAGTCTGCAATTTTCTAAGTAAATTAATTTCTAAAGGTGCTATTCTCAGCATGTTTCTCACCATCCAATCCACAAATGCAAAAAACCCACATCAGTCCATTTATTATGTGTAATAATGAAAAATGAAATCACACACTTTCAGAAAAATATTTAATAATAGATACAAAAGACTTTGTTGGTGATGACCTGTTCATGACCAAAATCATCAAGGTCTTGTGTGATAAACTCTGAGCTTTAGTTCTTTCTATAGAGTTTCAGTACGATTGGCTGGGCCATTCGAAAAGCTTTATTTTATATCTCTTAAATCAACAGTTTCTTGTGCTGTGTGTTTGGGATCACTGTCTTGTTAATATGACCAAACTTGTTTCATCTTCATAATTCTGGTAGACAGCAGCCGATTCTTATCAAGAATGTCTTTATACATTTGTCCATTCTAACATCCATATGATGAAAAACACCCCTGCACCATGATATTCCGACCACCAAACCTCACTGTTGTTTTTAAGTGGCACCTTTTAATCTGTATGGTGTGTATAATGGCATTCAAAAAGTTTAACAAAATGTAATAGACACTATTTAGACACCGAGCGGGGCGTATTGCCCAGCACATTCACAATTTTGTTCACAAATTTAAATTGTGGCTATTTATATAAAAACAGGATGTTAATTCTGCGTCTACTATTGGATGATTAGCAGGAGAGAAAACAGGCTAGCTATAACAATTTTATTTATTTATCTTGTTTTTACACTAAAAGTAACATTTACGACAGGAAACGGTCACTCAGCACACATATCGCAAATAGTTAATTATGGATAATTATCAATTTTCCTATCCTACATGTTTTTGGACTGTGGGAGAAAACCAGAGAACTCGGAGTAAACCCACAGTAGCTAACACATGGAAGTATTTACAAACAGTTCTCATGCAACATGAAACCTCCACCTGACCCGAAACAGTCATAAATCTTTTTTTAAAAATTGCCAAGATTAGATAAGTTATATAAAAGATTTACATTTTACCCAAGCAACTAAGATCTCACTGTTTCAGGGAGAAGCTATAACAGGGAAATTATAATGTACATTTTAAAATAGTATTAATTGGCTGGCCACACAGTAGTGTCATATTTTAGTTGTAACACAGAAGTAAAACCACATACAATTTCTGAAGGATAAAATAACTAATAAATAGCCAATACTTATATTTATTATGATTAGAGCTGAAACATATAGGCATACAATGTTAATTGTCACCTTTACTATTTTCAGGTTGTTGTTGGTTTTGCCTTGAACAAAAGAATGTGTAGCCCTTTGTGTGAAAATAATTTTAGATAAATGTAATACTTTTTTTTTAATGTGAAGGGATGTCAGATTACTTTAGCCTGACAGGCTGCAGACTCCAAGGGGTTAAGTGGGATAAAAAAAATTGAGAAATGAGAATTTATAGAAATTAATGCTTTGACTTCTTTACATGTGTGGACTGGAAGGGTTGTTAGACATATGGTGAAATTTATGTTAATATCAGCTTTAGAGAAAACTAGTGATCAAAATTTGGTTCACCATATGTATACATAAATAAAAATCAGCAAACAATTATCCAAACATTTTAAATTAATACAACAATATACTGATTTTACATTTACTTACAACCAATGGCACTTGCAGTAGTGATGACAGCTCATCTTGGTCTTCAATAGACATTTTGGGATGAACAAGTCCGCCCTGGTTACTAAACACACAGTAACTACCCACCAGAACCTGTTCAGCCACAGTCTGTCTAAACACCTCCACCTTTAAGGTGTCAGCTAAAATCTCTTCAGTTTCCTGTACATAAAAAGAATTGAAACACAAAGACGTAGTCAAGAGGCTTTAGTAAAAAATAGAATTAGTACAATTGAATAAAATAATCTGTGATTATAAAAAATGCAACAACTTGTGTCTGGAAACATTGCATCTGAGACGGACTAATGTAGCACATGAAACTTACTGAACATGTTGCAGACATTAAGTTGAAACTTTTAATTCTTTCACTTTTTAATTACAAAAAGAGCATCTAAAATGTACAATGAACAAAATTACCATTTATAAAAATCTAAGTGTTTTACACAATGTCCAACTTTATCCACACATGGGGTACAGCCAGATGTTCGCACTCAGCTATAAACTTGCCTGTTTGCATAGTTTACAAATGAAAATGTACAATTGTGCACTGTTCGCAAAAAAGTATGTGCCAATCATACACATGCTTCAAAAATTATTATTATATATATAACTGTATACAGGTGTTTTCTTAAAATCCATTGCCACTGGTACATACACTACATGGACAAAAAAGGTCATTTGGTTTTACCAATTTATGCAGTGAGAAGCTTGTCATTTGTCAAATAACAAAAGACATTCCATTGATCACGGGAAAAAAATCTTGTTTCAGGTCAAATTATTGTTATCAGGGTAAGAAATCTCCAACACAACAATTGGGAAAACATATTCAAGGAAGGAATATTATCAATTGGTCTTCATGATGTCAGTGGCATTTACAAATCATTCGTGTAATAAAACTAGACAGTTATTATTTGAAATAAAATATTATGGCACCGTTAAATCTGGCTGTAAATCATAGGTTTCAGATTGTGTGCATTGCATATTGTGTGCATTGTGCAAATGTATTCAGCTTCATTGTGATGAGTCATCAAAAATATTGCACTTTAACAAGAAACTTTTAATTATTTATTACTGAAGTCATACACAAAGGGTCACATCTTAGATTTTTTTGGTCCAAATCTCCCATAATTAATACAAGATCTCGTGGTTAATTAATGAACACAGAGAAGTACAAGAATTTGTAAACTATTATTTATGGTTATGATCGAACCCAAGACTTCTTGCTGTGAGGCGACAGTGCTAACCACTCAGCCACCGTGCCGCCCTGGTACAAGGCTACTAACTATCTGACTAAACTAAATGAGCAGTTTATTCAAAATCAATGATTTTTTCTTCTTCTCTAATAACACAGGCATATTGACAAGATGACAATAACATGATGATTCATCCGGCCCAAAATGTAAAAAATTGGTTCAGACAATTTCCAGGCCTAATCCCTATTGAGAATAGTTGTGATGTGCTGAAAAGAATTTGCACAGTAGTCAGAATCTCCCATAATTAGGACAAGAACTCAAGGTTAATTAATGCAATTTACTGTTATTTTGAAAATGTTTTACTGTTATTTTGAAAACACGCACACACGCGCACACACACGCGCGCGCAGACACACGCGTGCACACAATTCCTGGAGAACCAGTGGAAATGTGTTAAATGTGAGTAATTAATCCACAAATACAAAAACATCGTATTTAAAGTACAATTTATTCTTACTCTGTCAAGGTCAGGGTGAACGAGAGCCACATAGTCATTGCATGCAATGACATTTCCAAGTGCAGACAGCCGTTCCTCTACTCTCTGAATGCATACAGAGTCTGGCAGGCAGTTTCTTATGTGTTGTAACTCCTGATCTGTGGTGTTATTGGGTACAAGAAGTCCGTGGCGGTTGCCTGCAAAATAAAGGAGTAAAAAATTTAAAGTAAACCTAATTCTTGACACATACAAAATGGCATCTGCAGAAACAGAAAAGCTGATGTAACCAACATTAATGAATCAACATCACAAATATTTTTAAATGCTTAAAGCTAAATTAAGCTGAATACTGTGTTTACCTAAAAGTGACCAAATTCAAACTTACCCACACACATTCTCCCAATGATCCGGCATCCTGCAATAGATGCATGCACCACTGGTATCGTTTCTGACAGTTCACCCTCAAATACACTGCAAACATCAGAAGAGATATTCGCTGAAAACGGCATCTCATGTACATTTAGAATGACTGATCATGTATCAGAATTGAACAAGAAATGTAACATTTTTAAATTTCGTTTTAAAAGGTTAATTTATATTCTGCACACATATGTGAACAATGTCGTATGCATATGGTAATGCCTTGATGTTTATATTTTGTTTATGACCAAATATTTAAAAGCATTTGTTGTTTAATATAGATCAGCAAGAACAACCTTTCTACAACATTTCTTGCTCGTCACTAAAGCTAGAGGGTAAACACAAATGCAACCGAACCCGCAAAAGCCAGACGCTCCGGTTACTTCATGCATATAAAATCTGATTCAGAACTATAAAAAGAAAACTTTGCCTTGTGATGCAGAAGTATATCAGTCTTTAGACAGTGCCAAGTCTAAATTCACAACCAAGTTTAAAAACGACCTTAATCTAAAGATAAATTTACCTGTAGAAGTTTTCTGAGCCACCAATTGCCACTAAACAATAAGTGTTCGTGAGCTTTGCAAAGCACCCAATTTCATTGTTCTTCTCAAATGAAGCTCTGACAGCCATTCTTCCAAAATGCTGGTGAAGAATTTGTTGAAGAGATGATTTCACTGTAAAACAAAAATGAACAGTTTAGCTAGATTAATACTAAGCAAACTGAATTGATTCAAGTTTTTTTAAGGAAATTTAAAAGGAAATGACTAAATCAGTAAATATATTTGCACAAAAAAGTCTAGTGACCAATACATAAGTCTCAAAGCAGTTGCAGAATTAAGAACCATTAAAAAAGACAAAAAGGCACTCTTGATCGAATCGAGGAAAGTTGACGATCGAAAAGAACTCCCTAAACAATACAAGAAAAAAACTTTTATTGATTCGAGAGATTCAGAAGCGTTGTTTAATCTAAAGCACTGTTGATACATCAGCCATAGAAGTTCCCATCAGAAACACCAGCATTGTTGGTACACCAGATAGGTCTCAGTCAGTCCTCAAAAAGGGAATAATGTTTCAATAAGATCCATCAACATCAACCATGACCAATTGTGCATGAAATGCAATCATTCCTGATCACCAAAAGTTTCTTGTATTCTTTTCCATCAAGAGGGTTAAACAGGTTTTATTCAGAGCAACCTTAGCATAAAACATAAGATGTAAGATGTAAGATGTAAGATATAAGATGATCATTACTATCCCAAAGTTTTGCAGAAATTTGTTTTTCTGTAGAAATGGTCTGGCAGCAAAGGGAGAGCAATCATAGAGTTATGATGCCTTTCATAGAATATCAACACCCAGTCATCAAACCCGAGTGATCAAACAAAAGAACAGCAGCAACCAAACATCCCTTCTCACCAGAAATTTATATGACCACCTCATATGTCCTACAAGTACTAATGTTTAATCTAAGATATGTAAATGAAAGTTACACCCTGTCCAGGTAGAGCGTTGGGCTGGGAACCCAAAGGTTGGGGGTTTAAATCCAGGCTCTGATATACTACGCTACACTGCTGGGTCCTTGAGCAAGACCCTTAACCCTGTCTGCTCCAGGGGCGCTGTACATTGGCTGACCTTGTGCTCTGACCCCCAACTTCTAAACAACTTGGGATATGCGAAGAGAAACATTTCATTGTACTGTACATCTGTATATGTGTAATGACAAATAAAATTGAATTTGAAGTTGATTTGAATTTGAAATTTGATTGTTCATGTTCATATAAGTTCAAAATTAACTTGCTTTCTTAAATAACTCGGCTAGTTTCACCCATTAGTTCTCCAGAATTAGTTAACATTGTTTTGATTGAAGTACGGTTTTGACTTATGGCTAAATTGCGCCGTCTGTGATTGGCTTGCATGATTACTTCTCCGTTCTTCATTAGACATTGATCTATATTAGTATTTAGTTCTATTTACTAACTGCTTTATTGTTGATGTGATTTGAGCATGTACTTTCGCACAAAAAACATTGGACAAACCGTTTTGCGACTCCAAAGAACAATGCACGAGCACTTCATCGTTGTTATGAACGATTCTGACCCCTCGTTTTTCCAGTTTTAGTTGTTGTTTCAGCAGGCATCTCCTACTAGACACAGTGTCGTCCTAACTCACACGGACAGTGCATGATCTCACTGTTATTTTAACTACATTCAAAATGCAATACCAACACCATTTGCATTATCTGTTACGATCAGCACATTTGTTTTACTTTAAGTCTGTAGGTCAACAGGTTCCAGATTTTTTCACAGTTGCCGGCTGATATTTAAATTCACGGTGGATAATAGCACCACACACACACATAGAGAGAGGTTGTGCTGTTGTGAAATTGTACGCTAAGTACGATTCTTACAACGCACATTGATTCATTAATTGTGTTCAGTGTTAAATGTTCAGAATTAAATGGTGCATTTATCCATGTTGTGTGGTAATTATTTCTTCTTAAATCGTGTTTGTCAGTAAGAACTATTGTCCGTTTTGACTACGCTAAAGGGTGCAGTAAGGCAGCTTACTAGGTCTGAGAACACAATCCCAAACCAACACTGACTGAACAGTTCAGTGCTTCATTGTTTTCTGCTTTATATTTGATTGTATATGGTTTATATATTGTGGGTTTTTTACTAGTTTTGAGCTTCTATTTAAAAATTTTACATCAAAATGACTGGAACTGAGGCTAGGTGCGTAGCATATTAAGAAGGTCGTAGGTTTGATCCCTCTGGTTATGTATGAACCACTCGGCAACTTGGTCCGAGCTGCTCACCGACTGACGAGAGATTTCTAGCTCACTAAATATCTCGAATGAGTTCGTATTAGGGGTGGGCGATATGGCCCTAAAAGAATATCACAGCATTTTATATTACCATGAATATGCCATAATTATATTTTTGACCATGTAATAAACGTATAAGAAACATTCATAATGTATATAAATAAAACACTATTGCAAATAAATAATTATTTCAAATCAATATATTTCAAATCATTTATAGAAATATGTAAAAATTCTGCTTAATATTGTGTATTGTGTTTCCAGTAACAATAATGTGTCATAAATACTGTATCAAAAACGGAAAGTACTTGTTTCCTCCTTTTGTCATTACATTTTTACATTTTACCGTGGTTAGTTGTACAGATAATATTTTGCAACCAAACCACCTCCATCCTACTGAACTTGCTCCATTTTGAAAGACAGGGTTAAGGGTTTCGCTCAAGGACCCAGCCGTGGCTGTGTAGCAGAGCCTGGATTTAAACCCACAACCTTTGGGTTTCTAGCCCAACGCTCTACCCACTAGACTACACTGTCCCTACTTTAAATGTGTGGCTGTGTGTTGCTATTACATAAACAACTAAGAAAACGACTACTGTCATGATATGGTAATTTGATCATTTGAATAAATATATTTAGTAGGGCTGTCCACAACCAAGGATTTTGTTGGTCGACCAGTGGTCGTCATTTACTCCAACTAATCGACTAA
>JAOTRQ010063859.1:0-13216 GCA_028565875.1 Hoplisoma paleatum
TGTGTGTGTGTGTGTGTGTGTGTGTGTGTGTGTGTGTGTGTGTGTGTGTGTGTGTGTGTGTGTGTGTGACCCACATTCAGTGATACTGGCTGTTTTTCACTAGGTCTGGGTTTTTGGGTCTCGTCTGGGTCTCTGCTCAAAGTGTAACGACGCTTTTATTATTAGCATATAACAGTAATAAGTGTCTTTATGTTGTTTATAAATGATTATTTGATTATATTATGTTTTATGAAACTATTTTGTATTTAGGAAACAGGTGATTTCGTTTGTGGAAGATTTATTTACCTTTACAGTAAATCGGTGGATATTTACAATAGAAATGTGAACCTTTTTTTTCTTTCTTTATCATTTATCAATTTTATTTGATTTATTATTATTTAACATTTATCAAATGCCTTTATCCAAAGCAACTTTATTATTATAAAGGTTATTTTATAGTCTGAGAAATTGAAGGTTAAGGGCCTTGATCAAGGGCCCAACTGTAGTTTGCTGATAAATTCTAATACATTTCTTCAATATGTCTAAATGTTCTATATATTCAGTGTGATTCGAAATGAATAATCTTTCATATTTAAGTAAAAATCTTTCATATATTGATAATCAGAACTCGTAATTGTTTTTCTGATAGTATCGTTGGCTTTGTTGATTAAATGTGTGAGAAGAGCCGTGGTGATTGTGGAGGTGTGTGTAAATCTGGAAGCACCACAGACAACAGATCTTTCATTCTATAAAGGCAATTCCTTTATTATTTAACCCATCATGTTGTATATCCTGCTGCTCAATTAAAAGCACAAAATCGTGGATTCGTTCGCACGTAATGAACCCATTTCCGTGCGGTAATATTATTTAAATACATGGCAATAAATTCTTAAATCATAAAAACCTTGCAAATGTTGTCCAACGTTGAACTCCTTCATTAAGTAAAGTTCCCATTTCACAAAGAGGTGTACAAAGCCTACAACACCATTTATTTTTTAAACTTACTATTATGTGTAAGTAGGTGGTTGTGGAAAAGATTTTAATCATCTATCTTAACTATGCAAGGGATCATGTCCCTATGCCCTTCCTAATTAAAGCTGCAGATGAGGCACTGAGGTGTACAGGCACTACAGGAGGTACAGAGGAATGTAAATACGGTCGATCTTTTATAGGATTTACTTATAGAGGTTTACTTCTGATATAATCTTCAAGTTTATTCACGTTTATTATGGTTATTATGGTATGGCCTGAGTCAAGAAATGAATGAAAGTAAGAGTATTGTCAAACATTGTTAGTGTTGAGTATTATCTGGCCTTGGGTTCTGTGTCATAAAGACAACATCAGAACCCGATACCAAATGGGCACTGGTAAGATTCCGGCTGTACTGGCATTCAAGTAATCAGTCTCCTCTGTAAAGGCTGAAAGTCACTAATAGACATTTATTATTAATCAGTGCTGTCCAGGTGACATGTTTACAATAGTGAAACCAATTCATTATTCAGATTGGACTCGTTCTCTATTGTTTTTCAACTCCATCAAATATGAAACACTACAAACTAGCTGGGCACAATCATGTTCATCCTTGGTAACAATATGGCATTTGTTTGGCTAATGTAACAGAGCCTTTTGCCATTTAAATGCTAGAGCTTGAGCTGACCCGATGTTATGCTTTCATACACAGAGTCTGTAAGGGGGCTGTAGCTCTTCTTGGTAAAGTCTAAGAAATACAGACGGTCAGAAATGGTGGAAGGATTAAATCCGTCCTTCACCAGATTGAACTTCTGTTGCTTAAATGTGCCGGTCATCTCCATTGACTCCTATAGAAACAAATAGATAAATATCCTCACATTAGGATGTTAACATTAAAACTAATAACAATCTGTAATAGTGTAAAAAAAAGATATATAACATGTGTGTGATAATATTTATACTTAAATGACAAAAATTATTTTTGGTAAATTTCTACAAATGAATGTAGGTCATAATACATCTACAATACAATGATGTATTTGTATTTCTGTTTTTAATTCATGGCGATGTTGTTCTATAACCAGCAGAGGGCAGGCTTGTCACAAAAATGTATTGTATTGATCACTTATACTATATTAGTACAAGTTAAATGTCTCTTTAGAATTACATTATTTACTCAGTGTAATTAAAAATGGGCAGGTAGCACACCTTGCCAGTGCAATTGGCACCCTTATCAATGTTACCTGGGGAGCAGTTATGGGTTAGGTGCCTTGCTCAATGGCACTTCAGTGTTCTTATGATCACAAGCCCCGTTCTCAAACCACCAGGCCACATCGGCATGCACTTACCTGTATTCTGATGAACAGGGGGCGAGCGTAGGTTGGCAGGTGAGTCAAGACGTTCTCAAACAGCTTCTTGCCATCGAACTCACAGCCAGGTTTCACGATCACGGCTGCCATGCCAGCTCGACCCTCGTGGCCTGCAGTACAAGTGCAGATTTGTATATATACACTATAATAAGTACTATATATCTATTTAGTTATGGTCATGTACTATCAGTAATTATCTGATTACAGCATCAATCTTACTATAAAACCTGGGAGTGCAAAAAAGATGTATGTATTGAAAACATAACTTAATACTAATGTTTTTAAATGTTTTTTGTATTTAATTGGGCTCCAAACCGCCCTGGAACCATTTGCAGGGAAATATTTAGAATAAAAAAATATTTCCTTTGAAATAATAATATAACAATTATCTAAAAATGCTAAATAATTTAACAGATAAAATTATTCCTCTTAAATGAGATAATTTGCAAAACGATGTTCACATACCTGGAATCTGTACTCCGTACACGTTGGCCTCCTGAATGAAGTCCAGCAATCCCAGAATCTCGGTCACCTCTGTAGTGGCCACATTTTCACCCTTCCATCTAAAAAAGGAAATACATGCATGGTAAATGACCTTCGACAGCGATCCAGATTATTCCGTGGGTATCATGTGCGTGTGCTGTATTCGCCCTAAGGGGACTGTTAAAATGCAGGGATGTTTATGATGGACTCTGTAGTGGAAGTTTGCTAAATTCCGATGGAGGGAGGAGAACCTGGATTATCACCAACATTTCTCAAAAGCCAGCTCACGTCTGGATTTCCACCACATCCTGTGATGCATTTTCTATACCCAAAGATAATTAGCTGAATGAACTGCCCTTCAAACTGTCCTTCAGAACAATGTTCAGTGTCTCATCGAAGTCTCAGGATGTCTTTTTGGTTTTGGTTCATGTCAACTGTGTTTCTAAGATGAGGAAGGAAGGAAAGTTACCTGAAGGTGTCCCCAATTCGGTCCTTAAAGGAGATAAAACTGGCTTTGTCCTCAACCATCAAGTCTCCTGTATTAAAATAGGCGTCGCCTTTTTTAAACACGTTCCTCATTAGCTTGGTCTCAGTCAGTTGTTTGCTTCCAGCATAACCAAAAAAGGGGGTCTTGGGACTGATCTTGGACAACAACAACCCCATCTCACCTGGAGAAACGAACACATCAGGGTACATTTACTCTGGGGATATGTGAAGCATTGTTTAGACTGGTTATTCAAGATTCCGTTGGTTAATTTGTTAGACATACCTGTAATACAGGTGCACTCACCTTTTTTAACTCGCTCACAAAAACCATGCTTGTTTCGTACAGGCTGGTCTTTCACCATGTCATATTTCACCAAGTCATACTTAAACAAGAGCTACAAACGAGGAAAGTGGAAAAGTTACACTGTGCAGTTAATCGCGGGGCATTATACCTGTCGTGTTTATATTCTGAATGGTACTAAGACATATGCTCGTGTGGAGATCCGTATAGCGCACAAAGAGTCATTGATATTTGTTGTGAGCGTTGAACTGAACATCGTCCACGTCTTCAGCATGTCACATGACCATGAAATCATTCTGTCCTTCAATGTCTGTCCTTTGAATAATGAAGCTGTGTTTCAAATCACACTTACAGATGTGCACAGATTTTTACTGTGTCTTTCGGACAAATTAAAACGGTGTTTGAAGTCTATGAGTGCTCGATTTGAAACACGGCTTATGCGACATTTCTGTAAACAAATTATGTTTCAGCTAATGGTGGCCTAAGTGAAATGCATGTTGTGTATTAATATACGTTTTCTTAATATATAGTTGAATAAGCACAGTTAAAATGTCTATGTATGGGTATTATAGGTTATTTAGAAAAAATGTGAAGTTCCAAGATGGCAGTCAAGATGGGTCTCCATGAGCAGTGCTTGTACTGATGACTGTGCTACATCACGTTAAGAGACCCTGTCTGTATGGAGGGTATGTATAGTTTGCAGAGTGCACACACAGTTGCCATCGGAGGTAGCCTCGCTCACGGCGTTTACCCCTCCGGTTGAACATTGTACCACACCAGGAATGTAGGGTGTTATTTAGCCAACGCTTCTATGATCATTTAATTGACTTTGTTATCGGAATCATGTTATTTGTCTTGAAATGATTCACAGTAATCCATTTTGACCAAAACATGTAGCTTACTTTAAATAATGCTTGCATGTCGGCAGCCTCACCTTGTAGAAGAGGTTGGAGCGGCCGACAGCTCCTATCTTGCCGATGTGGTTCATGAAGCAGAGGTTTCCCTCCGTAGAGCCGTACAGCTCACACATACGGATCTCGCCAAAACGATGGTGAAACTCTCTCCATATGTCCGCCCGAAGACCATTTCCAACACCTATACGAACTTTATGATCTTTCTCGTTTTCTTGCTGGTGAACGCAGAGAAACAAAAATCATTTATTTATTACATTGACTAGTAGAAGAACATTCAATAGGATTTAGATTGATCAAACACATATGATGTGTGTGTGTGTGTGTGTGTGTGTGTATATATCTATTCTTGTTGTTTTATTTCATCTTTAGTGCATCTACATCACAATTTCCAACATCCAGATGTTATAACGAAACACCAGAAGCTTTGAAGATTTCACAAGCCACCTGCCAAAAACTTTCTGCATGGAAGAGTAATTAAAGGAAACCCTCACCCATGTCCTAAAAGCAAAGGCCAAAGTCTGAAGTACAGAAAACAACAGTTAGATAAGCCAGATGCACGATATACCTCTCTCTAACACACACACACACAATGGTAATTTTACCATCAGAACTGTTCAATAATAATATTAATACCCTGTTTTACCATAATTCTAAACGTTTCATGTTCAATTCATGTTTTCATATAGAAAACAAGTTGGAGTCTGTGTCCATTGGGCCGATTATAAAGCGGCATGCTGGCACAAAGAGAGCTTTCAAAACGCTCGTTCATTTGCTGAAAGTGGCATTGCAGAGGGAAAAACAGCGTTTGAAACAAAAGCCTCTATTTATCACTAAATCCACCAAGCATTACAGTGACCTAATGCAGTCTAATAGCTCATCTGCATTTATTTTCTCTGAAATGTTACTAAAGTACTTAAAATACAGACTTTCCAGGTTCAGCGAGTATTATTAGCTTCAGCTTCAGTTTTTACACCTGCATTTACATGCTAATACAATTCTATTTAAACGTAATAGTACTCGAGAACATACTGGACGCTGTAATGATGCCAGCGATCCCTGTCGAACAGACTGTTTGTTCATGACGTCTTGTTCTTCTATACTTGTGTAGATTTGGATGTTAGGACGACCTCACATATGGATGGTCTTTAAGCCCACACAATATGATTGTAATATTAGACCATAAGCATATAAACCAGGTATTGTTTTCTGTCGAAACCACCAATAAATATAAAAATCTATGACAAATCTTTTTTATTGCAGCTTTCAATGAGCTTTGCTACTTTTATTAAGATTCAAGAAACTATTTCTTTTAACATTGAGAGACTATCCACGCCTTCGTTTTTTTGCTTTCCATCAGAAACATTAACATTCAGAGAATCGCTAATCAATACAAACCTGGTCAAATCCCTAAAAAAACTGATTCTAAACTTGCAGAATATTTTGTTAAATTCATATTAATTCGGGACCAATGTAAACCAGACATGGAGCAATTTATTCATTACCTTTGGCTGGTTGCAGAGATAACGGCAAAGCTCCCCGATATACTGAAATATTGTAATGTCATATTTTCTGCAGTCATTCCAGAACTGAGAGGCTGAGAACTTCTTCTTTAAAACACATGTAGCACCTACGGAATTACCAAACAAAAAAAAGAGAGTTAAAAGAGTTAAAGTGAGCAATAGTAGGATAATAAGAATAATTATATAATAAGAATACATGAACCGATTAGATTCCTCAATGGGCTTGTCTATAAAGCACTTCATGTGTAGTTAAATCTTATCTATAATCTATTTTATCTATTATCTATAATCTTATATAAATATTTCTGGACTGTAATAGTTGCGTGTTCATGGACCTGGGGCTGTAATGTACAGCTGTTTTTATGTAAATCCTATTATTATCTATCTATAAAAACTGCCCCTTATATAAGGGCAATACCTTGTTGATTATGATACCAAGTTATCAATGGAAGGAATAAATTGTATGGCCCAAGAAATTAGCATGCTAGCCATAAAGTATAATGATTTGAAAACATAAATCTTAATTAAATTCTTTACTTTTCATTCTTTTCTTTACTAAAGCACGTGGTCACAGCTTAGACAATCCTCTCATATAAACAGCTGTCATTGTAGAATTGCTCTGATAGATTTGGTTAAACTGCCAGTTAAGTAAGATTCCAGATGTTCCAGATTCCAGGTGTGATTTACGCCAAGCGTTTATTAATCATTGAGTGTATTTTTTTTTCACCACAGACCGCAGAGTCATTCTGAAAGCTATAAATTTGCAAACTGGGTAGGGCAGGATTATTTACATTAAACTTACTTAGTTTAAATTACTTCACTTAAACTCAAAGGTGCCAAATTCAAAAATGCCAGATACCTAAAATCATTCCACTGAAGGTGCTAAATCCTTAATCCAGTTCATTAATCATTATTTACATGTTATGTTCTGAATCATTCTATGTCCATGGATCTGGTTTTGCAAGCTATACATGAAGTAGGAATTTATTTCACAACAGACACTCCAGAGCTGTTTCCTGTTGTTCATTAGTGTTTACATAACTTAATTTACTTTAATAGATGACAAGCAAGTTGACTGCACGTAACAACCCTCCTATTTATCAGGGCGTGGGACTGGCACCACAATGTCTTATGTCTTGTAGTGGTTAAGAACATACAAGATAATTTAGACTCTCTGATTAAACTGACAACATGGTTTTTTTAATCTGGGAACTTAGACTAATCCGTCTGGGGATCAAACCCAGGACCTTTTTGCTTTGCAGATCACTAAGCTACTGTGCCAACCTGAATAAAATGACTTACTATCATTACAGGATTCCATCATTTAGTCCGCTGTAGTCCTTAGTATATGCCACAACTCACATTATTGCATTATCTATTCCACTACTACACTGTTATAAATGATTGACTAATAACTAACTGTATTATGTTTTTACGAGATATTATAGCTCCCTGGTTTCACAATGTATGCATTTATGTGCTAGTAAACAGCATATTACCCAGTTCTATCGTGCCGCCAATGCCGATGAGAGAAGCCGCACTGTGGTAGAGAGGAAGCGGTGTGTAGATCATATCGTTTGCTGTTCCACCATATGCCCAAAACCCAGCCGAGGCCTTCAGGAACTGTAGATGAGTGATCACTGCAGCTTTTGGCAACCCTGCAACAACATATAGAAAAGGTGATTAAGACTAGTGTCACAGTCATCAAGTGATTCCAGGGTTAATGAATTGCTCCATGCGACCTTTTGATTGCTGTGTTTAAAGCCAAATGTTCCTAAAAGGTGCCTAAAATGTGCACTTAAACAGGGGGAAGCCTTCAAGCTTGATTCAGTAGTAAATTCATTATCAACTGCTAATTAGCAACGACAAGACTCACTGGATTTTAACCATTGCAGGAATTTCTGCAGACAAACAAGTTTCTCAAAAGCTGCGCCATACTCTTGTTACCTATATGGTGTCAATGCAGATCTGTCTTTTGGTCAGAGACGTTCACATTTCTATAACTTTTCCTATCAAGTTAAAATTTCTTTCAAATCAATCTTTAAAAACGGATGATACGGGGCCAAGGCCAGGCACTGATCAGCAAACAAATGTTGTTAGGATTAACCAAAACATGGACCAGTCCTGGTACGATTTGTTCCACTTTTCAAAGGTCAATGATCTTGCTTTGTCATTCAGGATGGCAAGTAATGTTCTACTCTACACAAGACCACTATTATACTCACCCTATGCTGTAACGCAGTTTAGCTTGGGGTATATGTACTGTATTTAAATATTAAGTGGATGGAAGTATGTGGGACGCCTACACATGAAGTTCCACACCAAATTCAGTTGGTTTTGTGCACTGGGCCATGGTCATACTGCCTTACCTAAACTGTTCTTACAAAGTTTAAAAGCATTGCCCAAAATGTCAATGACTTGGCATAATTAAAGTTTCTTTTAATTGGAACTTAAGGTCACAAGCATAACTCTCACAGTTAAAGGACAAATATTATGTAAAGCACACCTTTTGTGTATTTTTGCTCCTAGATAGACACTCCAAGTATGAAAAAAACATCATCCAAACATCAGACTTCATGGACATGTTTTGTAGAGCCCATGACTGAATCTTACTTTTAAAACGACGTATATTATAGATTTGTCTAATCTGTCACCTTCGCCATGTTGTCACAGTTGGGCCCCTGATCATAAAATGCTTGAACTATATTCAATCATAATTGTATCATCTGTATCATCAAGCTTTTTCTTTTACACAAAATACATGTTTTGAAATATAATCTTTTGTTTCTATTAGGTCTCTTCTAGTCGGCTTACTCACCTGTCGTCCCCGAGGTAAAGATGTAAAGTGTGGCAGACTTAAGTGAGGTTGCAGATCTGAGCTCAGCAGGCAGAGGATCAGATGAAGCCTCGTCTAGCTTGTCTACGAGACAGTGTACCCCGGGGTGCGAGACCTCCTTCATTGCCCACACTGAGATTCCATCCTCCTGCAGGTTAGGTAGAATGTCCTCCAGTGTGTCCAACAAGTCTTTACAAAAACAAGAAAGAACCATTTTTATTTGTATTTTGTTCTATTGTTTGTGTTAACGCATCTGGAATGACCATTTAACACCTGCATCAATCTAAACAGTATGCAGTTGCATACATACACACACACATGCGCTCATTCATACACGCTCACACACTTTAGTTGACATGATTGGTATAAGGAGTTTGCATGTTCTCCCCGTGTCAGCGTGGGTTTCCTCCGGGTACTCCGGTTTCCTCCCACAATCCAAAAACATGCACTAGGTTGATCGGAAATGTGTAAATTGTCCAGAAGTGTCCTGTAGAGATACAGGGTTGGGGAAAGACCTGGCAACCTACCCCCTAAAATGTAATTCCCGAGATACTCTGGGGATTGGTAACGGTCTACAGAGTAACCCATGGTCGAAGTCGACTGAAGGGTAAAATAGAGAGAGAGAATGGAACAGATGTAAATGTCCAATTGGTTTGAGGTCAAGGCTCGGGTTCTGTAGGCCATGTCTTTATGGAATTTTTGCTATTCGCTTTTTTGTCTTGTTGAAAATGATCTTCCCCAAACTGTTGCTGTAAATTACTTTAGTTTAATACACTTGGTTATAATAGGTGTGGCTGAAAACCACATAGTTACTTCTCAGACTAAGTTCTGTCATGATCATGTAACATCCTGCTTGAAAATTCTGACGATAAGCCAGCGTCGTGTTGAGTGCTGTTATTGTTTCTGATGTAGGAGGAGAAACCAGACCAATATTTTTCCATAGAACAGTTTCAACTTGATGCCTCCCGATAAAGAAAAAAACAACAGTCATTCATGAAAGCACCACTGGTAGAATGGTGAGAGGTGTTTATCCGGTTCCTGATAGCTGATAACATAATGTTTTAAAAATAATTTTAAACTTATAATACAATTGATAAAATCCTGATGCCGACTATAGAGGTAAGTTTGAATCTTTTGTTAGCAAGGAAATGAAATTAAAAAAAGTAGTTCGGGTCATTAAGGAGTTGTACTTGTTTTTAGTTGTACTTTAATTTTAAGGTACTAGTGAATTAGTTGTAGATTCATGTTTGCATTGTCCTGTTAAACACAAACCAGGATTTAAATGATGGTTAGTATGTTTTCCTTGTATCTACGCTCAGACAGAGAACTCTCAATCTTGAGACTAAAACAAGCAATGAAGGAACAATTGCTTTCTGAGGTTTGTATATTACTTTATAACATATTTTTGATGAGGGTTGGTCAGGGTTTCCGTATCCGAGAGTAAAGAACGTTTATTGCTATTATTATATATTATTTTTTAGTTGCAATAACAAAATTGACTTTGAAAATAAAACAGGCACAACTGTGATTGACAGCAGGTACATTATTGTTGCGTTTAAACTCATGCCACGTCGATTCTTGTCAGCAACGCATCTAAATTCAACTTTAAGGTTTGATTCAGAGAGTTGACAGATCACGAAAATATTTTAAAAACATATGACGTACCAAGTTATTTAGTAGCA
Source organism: Hoplisoma paleatum (assembly GCA_028565875.1). Lineage (NCBI taxonomy): Eukaryota > Metazoa > Chordata > Actinopteri > Siluriformes > Callichthyidae > Hoplisoma > Hoplisoma paleatum. Next base: position 10,541 of record JAOTRQ010063859.1, read on the forward strand.
TTCTTTTTTTGGAGGGGGGAGGGGACAATTAGAGCGCAAACAAGGTTAAATCTTCTTAAAAAGCAAGACATAAACATTGAAAAAGTGAAAGTTACAAAGGAAAAAAAATCACATACCAGAAATGTTAACTTTTTCACCTTTTTAATTACAAACAGTAACCGAAATGTCTGGTATCATGCTTTGTTTCTGTTTTTCAGACAATGACAACCTTAAAGCTCCTTGTACAACTCGGTCTGTTATTCACCTGTTCAAGCTTTACTGGCTCCTCCGGTCTGTACAGTAATAAGTTACAATGTTTTTATGTTTTTTAATGAACCAGATATTTTACTTTGTTCTTCCTACTTTAAAATGTATTTTATAGATCTTAAAAATGCATAACCGATGTCACTTTTTTAAACATTACAAATCTTCCTTCTGCACGATTAAATCTAAAACTCAAATATGCTGCAGTGCAGATAGATGTTTTCAGAATCTACATTCCTAGCCTGTGCTTAGCCCAGTGTCACAGTTTTAAGAGAAAGTAGATTAGCAACAGACGAGCTGGCAAATGTTCATGTGCATAATGACGTGTCATCTGCAGCTTAGTGGCTCCTCTGATGGTGACAATAGTCAGGAATTTATTATTCTGCATCTTTGCACAGCCACTGAGCTGTACGGCTGGTGGGCTCATAGCAAGATATCAAAATTATTAAATAAATCGTCTTGCTCTTATCAACGAAATATGTCCGGTGTTTATTTTATGTACTGCTCAAAGCTTAAAGAGTTACAAATATCTTCAAACTATAAGGTTAGTTATGAACTATTTTATTAGACTAATGTCTAAAGACTAATGTCTTATAAAATGTGGATAAATATACATTTACAACAATTATGTTAACAAAATTTCTGTCTTCAGATCCGACGATCAGTCTTAACTGCCTCACAGATTACCAGTCTACGATGACATGTCGTCTCTACTCAACAAACCTCACCGAGTGCTTTGACTACAAGCTTAAAATGATCATTATTTCAGCCAAGTGAGTTACAAGTGTTTTACTTTATAGGAACCTAAAATTAGAATATAAAAAATGTGATCAGGGCTGCTCATACATGTGCAACCTGGCCATCTAGTTTATTGGAAAAAGGTTTGGCCTCATATATTTCCCAAAAAGCTTTGTATCATTTTTAAAAAGTACAAAAAGGTCCTATATTGATGTTTAGTATTACAGAGTGAACATATATTTGCTGGGTCTAATATTTTAAATACTGGGCACAAGACAAATAATATCAAACCATCATGAAGCATCACACACATTCATTTATTCACACACACAAACAGGTACAATTAAAAGCAAATGGAAGATTAAAGATACACTGGCCACATTTTATGTTGGACACGTTTAGCTACCCAGTTTCGTAAAAAAAAAAACCTGGAAATAAAAAAAAAACATTTTAAAATGTTTTCTTTTTTTATAAGTGAAAGCAGATATAATTGCACTTTCAAGAGCATCAGTGTCGAGGAATGTGAATGCACTCCGACCATAACGGGCTTCGTTTATTTGGAGATATTTAACACCACAGTGCTGAAGAGTGGAAAGATTGTGTTTACCAAACAGATCTCTACTTTTGACATCAGTGAGTAAAATATATCCAAACATAAGTGAACTCATGAGTCAGATCATGGTTGATATTATTTTTCATAATTCGCAACAGTTTTTATATTGGCTGCCTATCCCTGTTTATCCAGACTTTGGTCCTGCAACTGGTTGGTTGCATTTTTGTGACCAGGAACCTGTAGGCTAATTTAGATTCTCTAATTAAATATGTTTTTGGATTTTGTGTCTGGAGGAACGCCTGCAGACACAGGGAGGAAATATGAACTTCGTCAAATCTGGGACTTTTGTTCCTGTTAGGCGTCAATGTTACCCACTAAGCCACCAGACCCGTCTTACATTATTTACATAACAAATTTCGTCACAATTTCCTACATTCCTACACGCTACATCATAGTAAAAGCCGTCCCAAGTTAAGGCCAAGATCATGAGCCAAAATCTGTTCATGATTTTAAAATGGGCTGCCCAACTTGTTCATGGTGACATGTCCATATACTTTTTCTTCCTTGCAGTTAAACCAAAGCAACCGACCATCATATCAGTCATTCCAACAAAAAATGGAAATTATCGAATCACATGGGAGACCAATTATAATGAGAGCAGACAGGCAGTTCTCGCCAGCAGACTGATTCCGGAGCTCAGCTACAGCACGCAGGACGGCAACGAGGTGAGTCCGTTCCTTGGGGGTAAGATTGCTGGGTTCATGACCTTTACTTACCAACTGATGTCTCTGTAGAAAGGCAGAAAGGCGTTAGTGAAAAATCCCAAAATGAATTATATGGTATGGATAGTGAATAATAAGGAAATAATGACAATTAGGAAACAAGTTTTATCTAGATCAAAAGGAAAAGGAGGTAAAGCTCTTGATTGTGATCATCTCTCAGGGGTCTCAAACTCATCCTTAAAGAGCCAGCTGCCAGAGAACATGCAAACATAATATTAGGGCAAGGATTTTGTTGGTCGACCAGTGGTCATCATTTACTCCAACTAATCGACTAATAGTCGACTAAAAATACAATTTAGACCGGGATACATATTTGTGAAGTTTTACCTTTAATGCCGGGCTGCCGCAGATCACAATAAA